>JASDQU010503179.1:10003-26109 GCA_032191745.1 Picea mariana
GTGAAAAGTGACTTAGGAACTTAATGCACCAAGTGGGTTTTTATTTAAGTTGGGTGAGTGAAATTAAATAAAGTGAATATTAATGGAGCATTTAATTCTCACCGTTGATCTTGGGCAATGTGAGCCCTTGGATCAAAAAGGTAACCTAAGAGTCACTTAGGGATTCTAAAGGGGGGAAAAGACCAAATGAGAATTCATTCTTTCCAAGAGAGATTGAGAGAGAGCAAGAGAAGGAGAAGTTTCTATTTTTCTGAGCAGAGAAAGCAGCAAAGAAGTGGCACGAATTCCAAGGCAAAGCTAGGGCACGGATTTCGAGGCAGCCAACAGTGAGGATAAATCCGTACGGTACGGATTTGGTACAGCCACATTTAATGTTCCTGTTCTGGCCGTACAGCAGCACGATTTCCAAGGAAAAGGGCGCATTTAATGGTCCGTACAGACCGTACGGCCGCCGTACAGCAGCAACAAATTTATGGGCACGATTTTTGAGACAAATCGTACAGCATTTAATGCTGTGACATTCCGTACAGTACGGCTGTCTGAGCACAAATTTCGAGGGTGGCTGTGTTGGGTTTCTTCCAGTAAATTTCGAGCACGGAAATCGAGGGAAGAGATAAGTAAATTCTTTTGGTTTTATTTTTGCTGATATGTAATTTCCAGAAATTGAAGAAATAAGAAGAACTCCCTCTCTCTCACTGGTTTTCCCCACATTGGGGTTTTTCCAGGGTCAATTGACCAAATATCATTGTGTCATTAAATGTTTGCTTGCTGGTTTAATTTCTGAGTTTTAAGACAGCCATTGAAAAGATTATTTATTTCATGTGTTTCAGTCAAATTTCATTTTGAGTATTTAATGCATATTAATGTCTGCAAATTTCATTAATATTGGGAATGGGCATTAAACATTTGGAGTGATAAGGAGTGATTGAAACCGGGATTGGGATGAATTGCAGAAGTGAGAAAACACAGAAAAATCAACAAACTCTTTGGTAATTAATATGATTCTAGACTCTATTTCATTTTGTGGTTGATGTCTTTTACAATCTATTGATGAAAAATGTTTATGATTGATGTTCTGTGTACTAAATGGTTGATGCTTTAATGATCATCACTAATCAATTAGTTAAATGATCTTATATCTATGTTTTCATGTTTTTTGCAATTGATTCAACATTCTACATGCTTTTTTTATATATATGCATCAAAATATCTATTTTTTATGTATTATATAAGAAACGCTCCCACTACCGGAATTTTTTTAAAATTGACACTCCCACTCCCGCTTGTCAATTCCACTCCCTGCTCCCAACAGCCTTGATCTAGCACATCTTTTATTGCATTCTTACTAACTCTATGACTGTTCATTTACTGTTGTTATAAACTTGTTATATGTTGAAGTGTATAATTTTTTATTTAAGTCTTATTGCAGCATTTTCTTTTCTTTTCTTTTGATAGCTAGTGTTTGGGGACATTTATTTTACTCTTTCAACTTGATAATTGTCATTGATTGTCTTAGAACACCCCTTCACACATGCACATCTAATTTGCTTTGTCTAATTCACCTTGACCTTGCCTTAAACCTCGACCTAGCTTGTGAAGTAACCAAGATAAGGGGCCATAGACGTGCCTTAGCTTGCTATAGGATCCTTTGAGGTTGCTAGGGAATCCTTCCTTGTGTTGGATCTATATCATTCACTAAAACGAGGAAAGTACTTTCTTAGGTGACAGTGGCAAATACTTCCATATGTTACTCTAGTCAAGCAACTTGTGAAGGCTTTGCACAAGTGCTAGATTGGGCGATAACAACATCAAAATTACTCATGGAATTGCGGTTCAATGGGCCTCTGGTTAGATGGATCAGTTAGATGGATCAAAGAATGCTCCTTAACTGCTTCTGATGCCAATCTCATAAATGCGGAGCCAATTGAATTATAACTCATCAAGGGACCGTAAGCAAGAATACCCTCTACCCCTACTTTTATTCATTTTATTGGCAGATTGTCTTAGCCTTATAATTAAAGAATCTCTTGCATCAAGAAAACTACAAGGTTTAAAGATTTCATCGAAGTCAGATCCCTTCACCCACCTCTAGTTTGTTGACAATACTCTACTCCTAGAGATAACTAGCATGAAAGAATCGAGATCTTTTGAATATCATTAATATCTTTGAAAATGCCACTAACCAGTCAATAAAAAGGAAGAAGTCGAAAGCTTTCTTCATAAATATGGGAGTGGGATTGAAAAGTAAAAATCCTAAGTCCACTAGGGTTTAAGAAAGAATCAACGCCTTCATTCTACTTTGTTTTCCCTTTGGCATATGGCAAACACACAGGTACAAATTTGAGAGAAATCATAGACAAAATCTAAAAAAAACTAGAGTCTTGAACTAACAACTTCTTGACTCATGCATGTAAGATCGCTCTAATAAAGGTAGTCCTAACAGCTATGCCCATCTACAAAAGCTCAATCATTATGACACCAAAACAGAGGATAAATGATATCAAAAGATATCAAGGAAAATCTTATGGTTGAGTGTTGACGGAGAAATATATATAATCAAATCACTCTTGGTCTCTGCAAAACAAGGATCAAGTTGCCAAAGGTTGGAACAACTTTTTAGCTAGAAAGAGTTTGATTGATAAATGTCTTCTAGGATGTACATAATGGTAGAACTATCAGATTTTGGGATGATATTTGTATTGATTTCCATCCTCTCTCATCCCTACCAGGGCTAGCTCCAATAGCCCAACTCCTTAAAGATGTTAAATGGATATTTGTGTGTGGTTATCTCAGCCAAGACCTAAAAGACACCTAGAAAACATTTGAGGTGTGGCCAACTATTTTATGCTCAGTAGTTTAAGCCACAATCAAGCAAGACTTAGATGCTACTTGCTTCTTTCCAGACCAAGAAGAGGATGTGTTATGTTGTAACATAAATGGCTCAACGAACTGTTATCAGAGGATTTGTACTTGTGCAAAGCCCTACACGAGATCCCAATCTAGTGTAACAATTGGAAGTTTCTACCACTGTCACCTAAGTAGAGACTTCCCTCGTTTTAGTGATGGAAGAAGGTCCACCACAAGGGAGGCTTCCCTGGTGACCTCAAGGGATCAAATAGCAAGAAAAGCCAAGCCTACAACCCCCTATCTTGGTCACCTAAGTGTTAGGTCTAGGTATAGGAAAGGTAAGAAAGGTAACAAGGTAATTGTTTCACCTGTACGAGACAATAAACAATTTGAAGCATAAAATGGGCAACTATCGAGTTATATAGCTCATAAATGACCTCTTAGACACTAGATAAGCAATAAATCTAATTGTTGTGGCAAATTACAGCAGTAAGACAATGTATAACAGCAATCAATCTTTTACAACAGCAACAAGAAAAAGTTTTCATAAATGTAGCAATTTAGCATATAAACCAATCCTTCAACATGTACAATAATATCCAATTGCTAGATCTGAATTCTAAGTATCTTTAGCCACTATTCCAAGTATGTATGCAGAAATTTTAAGTAAACCCTAGTGGCTGTAGCAAACTTTTATAACAGCAGCAATAAATATCGTTAGTTTGGTAGGGTTAGGGTTAGAGAAGTTCGTAAAATCACTTTGAGAGAGAGAATGTTAATTCTAAATGTAATTTTCAGCACAAGAAAAGCTTTTAGACTAGTGTTGTTGTCTTTTAGGGTTTATAGAGTCAAGCATGCAACACCTTGAAGATTGAACTAGATGATAAAGAAGAATGAGGTTTAAACCATAAGGTGCAAAGCCTCTTGGGCCTTGGGACTGAACCTTCAAGAAAATGATCCCTACGGTCCTAGGTGTTGCTTTCTCTCTTCTAGATGACCTAGGTCAAGGATCAAAGACTAGGATCAAAACCATAAGGTGCAAAGCCTCTTGCGCCTTAGGTTCTTAACCCTAGCAAGAGAATGCTTTCACAATACTTGGACAAGCAAAGCATATGGAGGAGAGAAAGACTATGTCTCCTCCCTAGTGTTTCACCAAGACGAAGTAACATGCAACAAGATAGTGATTATCACCTTAAACATTAACAATGACACAAAATTGCAGCAATCACTTACTTATCCAAGTCACTAGGCATAGAAAAACCCTATTTGCAGCAACATAACATCCAAGAAAGCAAAAGGCATTCACAAAGATCCTCCTTCAAGAGGTGCACACTAGATCCAAGAGCTAGAAAAGAGTAGAGCGAACTTTTTAGAGCTCTCCCAAACAAGTGTGTGGACAGAAGTGATGATGATAAAATGAGTGGAGCACTAGCCTTATTTATAAGGGAAATCCTAGCGCTCAAATGATCCCAAAAGTGAAAAGTCATGTCTACAAGTGGCATCGACCCCTCAATTTGTCTCCACAAATGATAAATCATGAAAATAATACATAAATGGTCACACACGTGGTGATGTTATGCCTCCAATGGGATAGGAGGGCCTCTCTAAGGCCATGTGTCATCGTCTGAGGTGCACGTGTGGTGGAAGAATGCTATTGCACATCTCAAATCATCATTGGTATCCAAGTGGCAGCAAATGCTATCATCTCTGTCAAAACCCTAGCATGACATCATCATCCAAATTCCTAGCGTCCAAGGTACAAGGGTTGGCGTCCAAAGAGGGGAAGGTTGTATATCGTCTCTATGTGTCCTCCAATCACCTCCCTGTGCAGCGTCCTCCATATAAAGCATGATAGTCTCTGGGATGTAGAGCCCAGGGTGTGGGCTTCTTGCCCATCTTTGTGCCACCATGACCATATCCATCAAAATCAAGCCCATATGTCCATCATCCAAGGTCCAAAATATGTGAGAGCCAATGTCTAAATGTGTCTACTCACTGGGTGACTCAATGCTCTGCATCACATGTTCCATATCTTACAACAATGTCCTGGGTGAAAGCCTGGGGCGTCCTTCAAGAACCATGTCAGGGTCATCCAGATCAAAACAAAATATGAAATCAAGTGAAACCAATATTCATAAGACATACTAGTCCTTAAATCATGCAAAGTAAGTTGTTACCTAAGATATAAACCATATGAACCATTCACATTAGTATGCCCTTCAAATTTCACGCCAGCTCGAGACTTTATGTAAGCTGGCATGTTTGGATATGGGAGGACGTTCATCTCAACTTATTAGGTGTGCCAACCAAAATAGTGAAAGAAACGACCCAAGTAGAGGGATATGTCCCGGGCAAAGCAGTTAAATAAAAAAACAGTTCAAGAGTAAGTGTGATAGTGATATGGATCGGTGTACTTCATGGCTTATGGTGTCATTCACTCCATTTCTATGAGAGCCTTTGTGGAGGGTGCGCTTTCTCTTGAGTTACCACTTTCTAAGTGCTACGTTTTTCCAAACCCCTTAATCTGCCTTTTTATTTGTCTTCTTATCATATTTGTGAGTCCCCTTTATAAGGTTTCAAGCTTTAGCATCATTACTTTGGGACTGGGGTGAACGCGGAAAAGGCAGAGCTCAAGTTTGGACTGGATTTTGAGAGTCCTTTGCTATTCTTTCTTTCGTTTTTCTTATTTTGCTTAGCAACTGCAAACAACCTTTGGGCCTTCAGACCCTCTTCTCATGAGAGAATGGACCATGACCCGTTACTAAAGTTTAGTACACTGTGACAAGCTCCAGGATGGGTAAGTGTTAAGTATGGCCAGGAAACGGAAAGTTACCCTTGTGAGGGCCCCCTAGTAGTACCCCTTTTCCCTTGGCGATGACAAGATGGGACTAGGGCACAGATGATGGCCACCAAGGTAAAACAAGGAAACAAACATAACTTCTCGAGCCAATGATCCATTATCCAACTTCAACCAATGATCCTCATCCACATGCCTAGTATATTAAGCACAAAACTTTGCACGAAAGAAGGACTAACATACCTCATGGTGACATTGGCTTACCATCTCCCATACATTGAGTTGACAGGATGTGATGAGCTTGGCTGAGAAACAATCTGAGGGAGGTTGTTGGGCTGCTATCTGTGGACATGTTGATCATCATCATGATCGGGATCATTGTCTCCATTGCGGGCCATGAGACATGATCTCTTCTAGTTACCCCTAGGCATGGCAGGGTAACAGGAACAATTCAGTAAAGCAAGGGTATCTCATGAAAGTAAATAAAGAAGGTATTTCTCACACAGAGCCTTTTGGAAAAGTCTTTGGGCCCCTCCAATCCAGCCAAAAATCTCTGCCTTTGGATATAGAGTACAATAGCTTCTGGTTCATTACTTGGGGTTTATGGCATGCTAGGAATAAGAGGATCTTCAATGCTATTCACCCTACACCAAAGAAGGTCCGGTTGAAGATACAATACTCGATCAGGGAGTCTTATCGATATCTTAGCCCAAGGTTGTTATCAAACATCTCAACAGCTGAGGATCAAGTGATAGCTCATTGGTCATTGAAGAATGGCTTATCGTTTCTGTTGGTGATTGGATCTCAGTTACCAGGCAGGTGAACCATCCTGGAAACCACCAGAAACTCAAGATTTCAAACTAAATTTCGACAGAGCCTCTAAAGGCAATCCTTGTAGGTATGGCAGCAGAAGAGAGATCAGATATAGAAATGGAAATATGAGGACTTTTTTCTCCATCTACAATGTGATTGCAACAATCAACCAGGCAGAATGAATTGCAATGGTAGAAGGTATTAAATTAGCAAAAGTCACGCAATATTTCCTCAATTGAATTTGAGGGTGACTAAAAGCTCGTGGCGGATTTTGTTTCTGGACATGCCCAGAGCTTGAATCGATTTATAAGAAGCAAGTCGAGGTGGGTAAAAGCTTACTTAACTGAGATAAACACCCCAATTCATCGTACACACAGAAGTGGCAATGGGTTAGAGAACTGGTTAGCTACCCAGGTAATTGATATGGAAGTAAGTTTTTAATTAAGTTACACTGGAACTAGATGAGGGATTGGTTAAAAGGAAGGTTGGCAGGTCGATATGACTAGGGTCCTCAAACCTGATGATTCAGCTGCAAGACACAGTTTGGTGCTTATTTCAAATTGGAGGCACATTTGAAACCTAGTCAGTGTATGTGATTTCCTGAGCAAAGAATCCTCATGCGAGTGCAGACATCCAGCAATTGACCCCTGCTCTGCTTATGACATATTCTGGTCAGATTCTTAGTTTTTGGAAACCCTACAGCAAAGAAGTAAAAAGGAGACACGAATAACTCCATCTGCCCGTGCATCTGATATACAGGAAGAACAGTCTGCCATGAGAGTCACTGTTATTTCTTTCATGGGTTATGCTAATAGTGTGTTTGCTTGTGCTCATGTATGCCTCTGTTTTGTATGAAAATCCTGGTTGTCTCATTCAGGCTCTGTGTCAAGCTTTTGTTGGGTGCCATAAGGCTGCATTTGAAGTCTCTGAAGCCTGCCTGGAATGTCCTGGCAATGGCAGTTTGTATGAATATACAAAAATTTTAACATTGTTCAACCAGCACCCCTGAAGGAGCACATAATAAATATTTTTTACCAACAAAATATGTATATATATATATATGCTAGATTATAAATAACTTGTTATTATATTATATATAAGTAAATATTACATATAATATTACGCAACGATTATATAGGTTTGTTTTGATGTGTTTTTTATCTGGTCAATGTACTACAAATTCCACTATAACAAAAGTTTGAATTTCAAGGGCTCACTGGAGCTCAATGTTCAAACCCTCTACTTCAAATTCCACTGTAACTCCAGCACGAATTCCAGTGGAACATCATGCAAATTTTTCAATGTTCAGCTCCACAAACCCTTCAACTTAGAGGCAAGAATTCCACTGTAATGAAGAATGACTGCAAGCACAAAGAGATTGTGTCATGTGGGGATTGAGATCTAGCTTCAAAACACAGTCAAGCACAAATTTTCACACTCAAGCACAAATTATGTAGGATACTTTTCAGACTCCATAGGCACAAACTTTGTACACTCAGCAGGCACCAATGAAGCTCAATGTGTGTTGTTTACAGGACTCATAGGGCAGAAGCAAGCAAGAGAAAAATAGAAACTTGGGAGGGAGCATTTTTTAAAATATTCTTTTTGGCTTTTTTTTAACATTTTTAGGGCATTTTCGACCATCCCCATACTGCACCAAATAATATGGTTCAAATACAGTTCATTCATATTTCTATACACAAAGTGGACAAACAGCCAAAATCAGTAACTATGTTCTAGAAAGTAATGAGAAGGAGAAGATAATTGCCCATGTGACTTGAATCTGCTCCTGTATGGTGTCTAAGTGTTAAATACATTTGATTTGTAACACTGCCCATCTGTTCTAACCAAGAGTTGCAGGTCGTTGTTGCAAAAATATAAGCGAATTAGGCACATGATGTGGAAGATTGTGCCAAACACTCATTTTCAAATGCCCTGTCAACTGTGAGATCCAAGAGAGAGAGAGAGAGAGAGAGAGAGAGATTTCAATGTCCATATATAGATTTGGGAGGATCACTCGCTGTCAACTTTTGCTATCTAGACCAAAGGTGTCTTCTCTTGTATCTTCAAGGACCCTTTGAGTTTACAAGATTGATCACCTCCTTCCTCCAACCTATTGCAACTACTAGAGGCATCACGTGCCCAACAAATACGTTAGTCACAAGCCCAAATAGTGCTAGCTCTATGAGGTAATGCTCTCACACACAAGTGATTACAAGGCCACCCAAACTTGCTAGTTCCCACTACCATGGTAGGATAGCTACCATTCCCTATCCCCAACTCGAACCCATTGGACAATTGAACATCACTAGTTTTCTTTCTTCAAGATAAGATAACAGAACAGAACATAATTTTATTATTGTCCAACAAATGACCACAAAAGTAGTTCAGTACGACCAAAGGGTACAAATTGTTAATATTATGCAATGAGCCACAACACAGGAAGATGGCGGAAAAGTCTTAAGCCATTCTGAACAATATATCCATCCCAATGATATGCTCTCACACATACAACTCATCAATTGATAAGTATGACACCTCATCAAGAGATAAGGATAACAACTCATAAAGTGGTAATATAGGACTTTATATTGTTGATGTAACTGCAAAGAGTATTCTATTTATTATTGAGTTATTATTCATTAGATCGATCCCCTTTTGTGGATTGATCATGTCGGGCATTGTAATTGACCAAATCCCCTTTTGTGGATTGGTCAAACCCTAAATATATTAGGCAAATTGAGAACTCGGACCCCAAGCTAATTAAAGTGGTTTTAACCACTAAGAGGACAAGTCGGCCCTGCCCAGTGATGAGACACCTTTCCAACCCCTGCCAGTTTGTATAAATAAAGGAAGCCAGCGCCTCATTTGATCACTCACTCATTTTCGCTCACTCAGTGCGCAAGTTTGGTAGTTGCAGTTAGGAGAAGAAGGAAGAGAGAGGCGCATTGCTCAGTGGAGAATATTCTCTAGTGTTTGGTTTACTGTCTTGGCATTGTATTGGCTATCTATATTAAGGAAGTTTTTGCTGGGTTTTCTCCCGCATGAGGGTTTCCCAGGATAAATGTTGTGTATCTTGTGATTGTGTTTCTCTCAGTGATCCTATCTATGCTATGGTTATCTAGTAAATTGAAAAGAAACCTAATAATAGCTTAAACCTTAACATATATTTGTATAGGAACTCAGGCTAACAATCCTTCCCTCAATCATAAATCTGAAAAATTATAGTAGCAAGGAAACAAGAACTAGTGCATAAACTGGTATCATCCAAAGTCACAGGGTTCACCGAACTTCAAGGTTGAAGTTTGAAATTCAGCAAATTTCAACAAAAATTTAAGGTTTGGGTTTGATTCGAGGAGATTTGTCTCTAATTCGAGATTCAAGGAGGTTGCACGTTGACTTTTTCCATTCGTTCCCCACACTATACCCATGCATCCACTTACATGTTGTTCGAACTTGGAAGCTATGACCCGAGGGCAACATGGACGCGTCCACTTACTTGCTTTCAAAACTTGGTAGTTACGATTTCATTCGATCAGCCACGACCATTGATAGTTATGCATTTGCTAGTTGTGCGAGTGACTAAATGTTGCCACAGGGGCGAAAGGTGACTCAAGTCAAAAAATGAGTCAGTGCTAGCGATGGACCATGGATAACGTATCAACCTTGGTTTAGATTTTGTAATTTTCTAAATTATTATAAATTTCATATTACTTGGTTTATTCACTCGGTATATTACTCTATAGACAATTTAATTTATTCACTTTATGCGTGTATGTATAAACTTTATAAGTTTATATGTGTATAACAATATTAATTCAAATATATATATAGAGAGAGAGAGATATTTTGTAAAAATTTATATAAACGAATCTATTAACAAACCTCATCAAAAAATTCGAATTCGAACCAAATCAAATCATTGTCAAACTCAAATTTGAACCCAAATTCGAACCCAAAGCCTGTGCCTTAGGTATCATCTCGAATTCTTCAATCTGGAACTCCTGAGTTGAGCCTCGATGAAGATGAAACAGAAAAATTGTCAAATCTAGATGTTGAAAACTTACAAAATTTTAAAATCCCATCGTTTAAATATGTGAACCAGAATGAATGTAATTTGTCCATTGATGTGAACTTCAATATCTGATGAGAGATATTTATGAGAAATGAATTAGCTTAAGTCTGATTGTTTCTTGAAAATAAATGACAACCCAATCAAGTGCCAAGCAACAATGCTAGGTCTAATGAACATCCAGGGGAACAAAATGTCCACAATACTACTCTCAGAAAACGACACACAAATAGTGTCAATCGGCATCCTAATCATTAATTTATCACAAGTTACAAAATCTTTGCAATTTTGTTGTTGTTGTCAAAACTAGTTTGACAATCATCATCAATATTCCCACCTTTGTCAGTTGAATAGTGAGACATTATGGGTTTCCTGTGGATTACCCTTAACCAATTCATCATTGTATGTGGTAGTTTTGGTTGACCACTAACCATTTTCAGTTGATAACATGTATTTGGTGGTTTCAATTGACCACTAACCATTTTCACTTAATCAATCTACTTGCCCCTTAAGGTACAAAAGAGTACCTTTCTTGTTTCATTTTTGTACTTCCCCTCCCTAAGGTGCAAGAGAGTACCATTTTGGAGTCATGGACTCAATTTTTAATTTGAATTGGGTCCCAATCATGCCCAAGAATATTATCTGTAACAATTGAATGAAAGCCATCTACTTTTTTAACTACTCCATGCAAATATGTCTTTACCTTTGTCTAAACTCGACAATAGGACTTATGCAAAATCTTGGCTTCTAAACGCCATCGCCAAGAGCTTATCCAACCATAATGAGTTGTTTTCTTTTTAACCTTCTTCTTCTTTTGATATTTTTTTAAGTGTGATTTAACTTCCCACAATGATGACAAGGATGAAGATCAATGCAATTTGTCTCCATATGGCCAACTCAATGACAAAGTTGACAATTACCAAGAATTTTGTCAACGTGTTTACCATCAATTGTGTCATCAACATCATTAACTCTTGCATCAACTTATTGAACATTTGAATCTTGCCCCTCCAAATTTTCAGCAAGAAATCCAACACTCACAAACTAAATTGGTTTGGAGTAGTCAGGAATATGAAAGCTAAGGTTTTTTCATATCCTAAGCCATGTTAATTACTGTTAAATTGTGATTCTTCCCAAGGTCTGACAATGATCTTGGAGAGATCACTCTGTACTTGTTAATGTTCCATTCACGAATGTTTTCTTTTGTAACTTCAAAAGAAAATTCAAGTTCACATTCACTTATATCACTTTTGGTATCACTCTGTGCTTTGGCATCTTCTGCTTGTGACTCATCTTCAACAAAACTTGTCAATTCACTATTAATGAATGATTCCATCTCATAACCAGTTAAGAAATTATCAATCATATCATTTGTTCCTTATGTATCAACCACTTGCATTAGGTCATTTGTGTCACAAGTTGCATCAACCATTACTTGTCTTGCATCATGTTCTCAATCTGCATTGTTGGCATCTCTTGCTTCTTTCCACTTAACTTTTGTTTTAGTGATTCAATCAATTCATCATTCATATGCGTTTTCTTGTGAAGATCAACAACCCAATCATTTAAATCATGTAAGGAGTCATATAGTTCTTTAATTTCTTGATTGGCATTTGCAAATGTTTTCCTCCTTTACCCATTTGATTTGCCATTATGTCATGCTTGTTTTCACTTGTTTCCAACAACCTTAGGGTGTCGAGTACTAACAATCATGCACCCCAAAGTGTTCTTCCTCTTGAATGTGATTACAATGACTTGACCTTTTCAATGTAAGGCATATCCTTAATTTGAGAGAGAAACTAATTCTTAATGACTTGAATTTTTCAAGGTAAGGCCTCTTTATTCAATTCCAGGTGTGTCATTATGACAATTTATTTTTAAATTTAAAAACACCTTATTGACTTTGAAAAGGTTTGCATCTCCATCCTCTATAAAATTCAATGACTAAAAAACTATTGAATCAAAAAAGAGCTTGAAGTCAATCATATGGATCATATGACCAATACAAACTTGACATGGATCAGTTGAATCAATTTTACATGGACCATTAGTGGTTATGATCTTTGAATCTTTGACAATGTTCCATGAAGTATAGAGGAACAAACAACTTTTCATTCTCTTGTCACAAGAGATTAGATATTTGCTTTGTGTATGATTGAAATAATGTTTTGCTTTGTTGAATGATCATAATCTTTACCCCTTGTTACTCCATGTGTGTTGTGTCGAATGATAAGTTGCAATTGTATATTCAAGTGTCAAAACTAGACACAAAATCAAGCATCCAAGAAATTCATCATCACACATAAGTGCAAAAAATTCGACCCCTTATTCAATTTAGAGACATGTCAACGACACAACCACCATGGAAAAAACGATCTTTTTATTAAAAAATTTGGTACATGAAGTTTTCAACTAAACTTCTTTTCTTCTTTTCAATCAAAAGATAAAGAAACTCTTTACAAATTTAGGCTCCTCAATTAACCCTTCAACTATAATTCTCACAACAATAACAACTTTCTCAACTTTCCTCTTTCAAACTTAAGATCTTGAAAAGCCTTTAAAAAAAATTTCTAATCACCTCACTCTTGGCTCAGTGAGAAAGTTCCCTTTATAAAATAGAGCCTTTTACTTTTTGGTAAAAATTATGTGCACTATATGGAAAATGTGTCTTTTACCAAGTACATAAACCAAACAAACTTTCAAAAAAATTCACAACTAATTACTATATTTTCACAACCTTCAACCACTATACTTTAATGATGCTTTCCTCAAGCCTTTTTCTTTAGATCTTTCGAGCATAAGGTATAATAGTGCAAGTTGAATACACATTACCAATGTCCATTAAAAGCAATGTCAACAAGACTTCGATGTTAAGCCCCCACTATTACACATCTCCCTTAACTTTGTAATTTACATGTATAAAAAATAATAATTAAGGGTGACTTCTTCCATGTGGGATAAAGGATGCCAAAAGATAAACATCATTTACCTCTCTTCTAGCAGTGGCTCATGCACATGGATGTGCCTTGTCAGAAATCTATGAGTGAACATTTTTGAAGTCGCCACTATGGCTTGAGGAGAACACTATGTTAGCCACGTTAAGCACCTCCAAACACTACGGTTCTTTTGTACATGGGTTGCTAGATTGTTGGTTGATAGGGAGAACACTACGTGTCATCCTCCAAGGTGATGTCCAGCACAATAATGGCTCCAACGTGATGTAGCTATGCAAGGCAAGTCCACATCCCTCTATCACAAGCCTCCACAGACTCCATCAATCCTACTAAGCTATGCACTCCACTTGGTCAGTTGCCCCTACAAGGGTCTGTGTAGGCCACACAAAAGAAATCAAATAACAATCTTGTTTGGAACAACAAGGGGAAGTAGATGCTATTAGTCTCATCGAGAAGATGAAGAAGAATAACAAGAAAGGCTTCAAGAAGAAGGATGGGATAGATACATGAAAGAAAGACTTGAGTAAGGTAACGTGCTTTTGATGTCACAAGATGGGAAATTATGCAGGCTAGTGTCCATTGACGAAGAAAGAAAAACGTGCGAGACAGATTGCAACTGGGATTGTTGTAGGTGTAGAGGAGATGAACTTTGAGTTTGAGATTGCCTTTCCATGACTTCTTGTTTATCTTCTAACGTGTCTAGTCTTGATTGTATGTAGATAGTGGAGCTTTGAGACACATGAAATATGACGAGTCTCTATTTAGGAGGATTCAAGAGAAAGAGGGAGGCATGGTTGTGGAGCTTGGTGATGATGCCACTTACCTTGTGAGGGGAGTTGGCTCCATTTCATTTTGGATGCCTTTAGGTGATGTTCTTGAGTCAGATCACATTTTATTGGTTCCTGGTTTGGGTAAGAACCTTCTTTTAGTTCCTGGTAGGATGGATACACATTGGAGAGTTTCCTTCGAGGGACAATATTGTTGCGCCATTAGTGATTGTAGTCTAGCTAGTTTAAGGACTTTGGTTAGAGGGGTGAAAGAGGGTGGCCTTTACAGGTTACTTGTTGATATAGCGACATATGTACATTCCAGTGGTAGGTTGGAAGAGCCTTCTAGCTTTGAGGAGGCTCATGCATGGTGAAAGGTCATAAAGTCAGGTTCAACATGGATTACATATGCTTTAATAACATCTTGGGTTGATGAGGATGTGAGATCTTTAAGTTCACATGATTCTCCTTTAGTGATTGAGGAGAATGTGGAGGTTTTTGTTCTAGATTTGGAGGCTTGAGAGCATGTAGGAACACCTAGATCTTCAATGAAGGCAAGCATACCTCCTAGGATATATGCTTGTCATGTTGCATTGGTTTCTTCCATCGGTGAGACTTCCAGTTGTATAGAGGTGGAGAGGTGTGATGATGAGATTGACTTCATCCATGAGCCTTCTAGTTGTTCAATGGAGGAGAGGTGTGATACCTTGATGGAGGATGTTGTTGAAATAGATTCTAGAGTTGTAGTTGATGGGAGTATTATAGAGTATAGAGCTAGGGATAATGGATTCTCTCAAAAATAGGGAGTTTCCCATGATGATACTCTTTCTAGGGATCATGGATTCTCTCAGATAGAGGGAGTTGACCATGATGTTACTCTTACTTCAGGATTCTCTCACAACGAGGGGGTTGACCATGATGTTACTCTTTAGGATTCTTTCACAATGAGGGAGTTGACTTGGTTCAGGTTGGTCTAGGTGCTAGAGGATTTGAGGTGCATGAGAGGAACTCTCATGTTTACAGTATGATGATGACCTTGCATGGATTGTTGCCTATACCATGAGCTTTGTATTCCAAGATTGAGGAGTTCGCCTGTATGGATCTCTATATTTGTGACTTTAATAGATGTGATCCACTTATCTACTTGTATGGAGATGTGATCTTCTCTACACGATGTCCTGTATAGATGTGATACCTATATGGAGATGTGGTCTTCTCTGCACGATGTCCTGGACATCTCATGATGTGGTGTCCATTGATTTTGGCTCGTGATGCTCGACTTAGAGGATGATGGAGTTTGGCATGTTGCTTTTGTTCCAGATAAAGATTCCTTCATTTTCATAGGTGGTCATCATTTATTGGAGGATCACGATACTATGATACATGGGTGATCAATTCATTACATATGATAGTGGTTGATTCTAGGATTGCATGAGAAGGACTCTCATGTACTCCAAACAAGAAATCAAATAAGCTATGCACTCCACTTACTCCAGGTATCCTACACTGTTTTGGACTCCTTGTGCCGCTCATTGCCTTGACTTGATGTTAGAGGATATGGGAAATCTTGATTGGATCAAGGAGACCATTGATCAGCGAGGAGCATCACAAAATTCATATACAATCATGCTTCTATACTTAGCATGATGAGACAATTCACAGGTGACAAAGAGTTGGTGCATCCTGCCATCACACACTTTGCCACTAGTTTTATTTCTCTTCGGTCTCTTTTGAATTCTAGGTGGGAATTGCAGACAATGTTCCTTTCCCCTGAGTGGCGTGCTTTATCATTTAGCAGTAAACCAGAGGGGCAAGCCATTATGAGGCTAGTTGCATACCAGGAGAGCTTTTGGGAT
>JASDQU010503179.1:26209-49260 GCA_032191745.1 Picea mariana
GAAACATCCCTTTCCCGGCTGCCCCTCCCCTCTCTCTCTCTCAAACTGCTCAACTACTCAAGTGTTCTTGTGTGTGTGAACTCTCTATCTTGTCCTATCTTTATGCTTTTAGCTGAGACCAAAACCCTAATCTATTTTTGAGATTACTCGTAGTCTAAGGCATGCATGCATGAAATACAATTTTGAGATTCAAGTGCTAAAAATAAGACTTCCACTTTTTAACTAAAGTGAATTACAAAAAAGAATTTACTTTTTGAAAATAGAATTATTCTCTAAAATAGAATTGCGTTTTGAAAATATCTTGAACTACTTCTCACACATTCATACTAAACCTGTGTTGAAGTTCCTGACCAAGTTATAATTCTCAACACTCCCTCTTAGCAAGGAAGGAATTATGCACCAAGCCAAGTTTGTCTCTGAATGCCTCAATCTTCCCTCTTTCCAAGTGCTTGGTCAAAATATCAACTACCTATTGATCCATCGGAATATACTGGAGCTTCACTGCTAACATCTGAATCTTGTCTTGTATGAAGTGATCTCTTCTCTCTGTTGAGCTAAGTGCCATGGATTTTTGCTTCCTACCGAACCAAGATATCATCATTGATCCCAAGCTAAAGCAACACCCTAAGGTGCTCTTCTTGTCTGTTGCCCTACCTTCCCAATCTAAGTCTAAATACTCCTACAACTTCACTTCATTGCCTCCAAGATATCTCAGGCCATACTCCACTGTACCCCTCAAATACCTAAGAAGAAGTTTCATTGCTACCCAATGCTCCTGCCTTAACTCCACCATGAACTGACTCAAGGTTTTCATTGCAAAACAAACATGAGACTCCTTCCCACTTGCTTCAAATCCTGAAGATTGCTATGTGTACCTAATGACTAGAGAAAAAGTCTCCTCATAGTCTCTCCCTAGGAAAATCCTCTCACCACAAACCTCACTTTGAACTTCTCAATGTTGCCATCTACAACATGCTTGACCTTGTACARCCACCTAGAACTCACCACTGACTTCCCCTCTGATCTTGGCACTATGTCCCAAACATCATTCTTCATGATGGAGGTGTACTCCACCATGGCATCCCGCCATACCTACTGGTATGTTGCCTCYTGAAAACTGGAAGGCTCAGAATCTGAAATGTTACTCATCAATGCCATACAATCTAGAAAATTCTTCGAAGGCATGCTCTCTCTAAATGTGCTCCTAGGAGTCTCAACATACTCRTGATCATCCCTCAATGTCTAAGTGAACTATCGAGGTCTCTTGACAAAAGTGCAAGGGGCTCCCATCTACCCTTCTCCACCTAAAGGTTGTTGCACTGCTATGAAATCACGGATGATCCAGGCTCAACCTTCAGAGCTTCTTGATCTTCATCCTCTGTCACTAGGTCTAGAATCCCCTTAGACCTATGCTCGTTGATTGGGAAAGAAACATTACCATGCTTTCCAAGTGTGCACCCTATGAATACACCATGTTGCTCAATACTGAACTCTAGAAGACCTGTGACTATCTCCTTTAGAATGGGCAACACCTTGTGATGAAGATGCCCCATCCTTTTGTCCCACAACCCGTATAAGTTGTCAATGTTATGCACCACGGCTCGAAGAGGTTCATCCTGCAACCTATACAACTTACCTTCTCTAACCCCCATTACCTGAGTTGTATCTAGGCTAGATTCCTTCGCTCTATTAAAAACTCCATGGTTCTTGAACTCCAATGCAAAGCCCTTATCCTCCATACCCGAAACTGAAAGTAAGTTCTTCCTAGAACCCGATACAAACAAGACATCAGCAAAATCTAAAGAATTACCTGACTCAAGATGGAAGGGAAAAGTACTAACCCCTGCTACTGGGTACTTGGCATCATCACCAAGCTCAACCTGTACTCCTAAGTCTCGCTTCTTCAAACTAGAAAACAACAACCAAGATGATATCATATGTCAAGATGCCCCATTGTCCACATACCACACATTCCTCGGAATCGTGTTATTCTTTCATCCTCGCTTTAATACCTGATTGGTCGTAGTACAATGGATTGGGCATAGCCCTTGTGGATTGTTGGAACTAAAGCGGATCGCAACTACCATACTTAAGACTACTTTGGATGCCCATTCATTCTATTTTACAACGAGCAAGAGGGAAGGATAAAAAGGCAAGATACCAACAAGAAATCCTTCTCGAACTTGGAAACAAACTCATTCATTTGAGTTTCTACAGAGGCCACTACCTGCTTTTGTTGTTGCTTCCCTTTACCCTTCTTCTTATCTAGACACTATGATGCATAATGAGTAAAATCAAGTGCTTCGCTTGTCATAAGCATCTAAGTCACCTGACACGAAGACACGAGACACGGAGGACACGGGAATACGAGTATCTGATACGAACACGGCGACCCTCGAAATCAAGATACGGGGACACGTTATATATATATATATATATATATATATATATATAAGTTAAAAATTAATGAAATAGATGAAATATTGATAGATCATAGTAGATATTGATCAGTGATACATCATGAACTCAAAAAAGATACATCATACAAATCAACTAATGGCTGAAATGATGAAATATGACTTCCTCCACGGGCATATAAATCAATAAAACAACTAAAAGACAAGAAAAAAACCCTTTTTAACCTCTTGCGGCCTGCTTTACGAAGGACACGTGTCATAAAATCATGACACGTCCTTAGAATGGTGTCCAACACAGTTTTATGACGTGTCCTTACCTCATGACACAGGTTGAAGTGTTGTTCGCCACGTACTGTAGCGTGTCATCATAATGACACCACGGATACAAACACTTGGCCCATAAGGGACGTGTCAGGTGACTTAGCATAGCATCAATAACATAGTGGCTGGAAATTAAATAGTGGAAGCATTAAAATCAATTTCACACATAAACAAGCAATTACTCCTTCAAACTCAGCTTTTCATTCCTTCGAAAAAATTACAAGGAAACCTCCAAAAGCTGCCATAAAAAACAGTATTCCATAGTTACCTAAATTCACCCTGAACTAAGTGGAACAACCAGTTGAGAGAGTACGGCCTGTTGTAAAGATCTGTATGGCCCTACTCATTGTACAAGACTGTGTGCTGCCCAGAAACGTCTCTTTCCTCTCTACCTCTCTCTCTCATGCACGCTCAACCTGCTCAATTGCTCAAGTGTTCTTGTGTGTGTGAACTCTCTATCTTTTTATGTCTTTATACTTTTAGTTGAGACCAAAACCCTCATCTATTTTTGAGATTACTCCTCATCTAAGTCATGCATGCATGAAATTCACTTTTTAGACTCAACTACTAAAAATAAGACTTACACTTTTTAACTAAAGTGAATTACAAAATAGAATTTACTTTTCGAAAATATCTCGAACTACTTCTCGCAAGTTCATACTGAACCTATGCAGAAGTTCCTGTCCAAGCTATAATTCTCAACATCTCTAAAGATTTTTATGCAAAAAGAAAACACAAACACATAGCTTTTGTTAATTTCTAGGTGGAATGTTTTTCTTGTCCAGTTGCAATCATTCTCCAGCAATATATTCAGCAGACATGTCTAGGGATTGGTAAGATGTGGAATGGTTAATGGTATGCAGAAAGTACTCATTATTGTACTAGATCATAAACCAAAACTCTAAAACCTTATCTATTTTGAAACATATTACAAAGCATTATTACACTTCAGTCCATCAGGTGGTCAGACCTATGAAAAGATTAAAAGATCATTTTTCCCTTTGATGCATATATCAATTAACCCTAAAAGCGTAAAGAAATATTATATGGAAAACAAAAGAATCGAACACCCCATTAAGTTTAAATGGGTCAAATAAATACCCTACACCATATCCCATATCATTGTTCACAACAAGTTACAAACTCACGAATCAATTAACTCTAAAAGAGTAAGGAAAGATTATAATGAAACCAAAAGAAGTGAACAATCAATTAAGTTTAAATGGGTCAAATAAATACCCTACACCATATCCAATATCATTGTTCACAAGAAGTTACAAACTTACGTACATACGAAAAATAGGAATGATGACTTAGTAACCTTGTCATTTGAAAATTGATTCTGTTCTGAATTTACATCATCATACATATTCTTCAAATTACGCTCTTACACACTCCAAAGAAAGTTTAGTTGACACTAACTACACATACACACGGGTATATGTATGTATGTAATCAAGCCCAGTGGGTTAGCTCAATTGGTTCAAAGTTCAAACCAACTGTTTCAAGGTGTACTTCGCAGTGAGGTCTCTGGTTCTAGTCCGGCTAAGGTTCGATTCTGGTGAGTCCTGCTGGGCTACCAGCTGCCACTGTGGCTGGTGGTTGAGCCACCTTCCATCCTAATATTCTGGGGAAGTAGGGGGGATCCCGCGAGGTTTTCCTTGGAAAAAATGTATGTATGTATTAAAGGTTCAGAACTCCAAATGCTCAGAGTGATCCATTCCAAATTAATATCGAATGAGCTTAAACATTACCAGATGGATTCTATGGTGGACTAATTTTAAATCATGAAAAATGGATGTGTTAAACAATAAAGGCACAAACCTGGCATAATATCTCACTGATGTACAAATTCAGAACATACCTGCAATAAGAAAGAACCATGATAAGTTATAATAAGTATTAGTCTATAATTCCTGAACTCCAAATATTTCTGGATAGAATCATAAATGGGACTAAATAAGTTCACATCGCTTACTGTCCTATGTGCTATTCTTTGCATGTAAAGCATGTGAACTTATATGCCGACAATCATCAGATTTAACAAACCAAGGAATTAAATGAGAGAAAACTTACTATTTCCTTACTGTCAAAACTAGAGCCTTAAGATAATTCCCTGTCTGTGCTGCAAGGATTCTTTGGAATTTTTGTCAAGTACTTACAGATGTTCCACCAAGATTCTGAGGTTTGTTTTAACTTGTATGACTTATTCACTGAATGACAGCCTTACAGTTTCTTTAATTTCTTGTGTTTGAAGCAGTGTTATTAAACCTGGCTGGTTAGAACTGAATGG
Source organism: Picea mariana (assembly GCA_032191745.1). Classification (NCBI taxonomy): domain Eukaryota; kingdom Viridiplantae; phylum Streptophyta; class Pinopsida; order Pinales; family Pinaceae; genus Picea; species Picea mariana. The sequence continues at coordinate 31,241 of JASDQU010503179.1, forward strand.
GCCAGTTTTGACTGGTGCACTAAACTGGTTTTGGACCAGTTTGTGCCTGAACTGATTGATTCAAGCACACACTGGTCTGACCAGCCAGTTCTGGGACTGAACCGGCCAATTCATGGACTGATTCAAAATAAGATGGAAAAAAAAACTCCTAACGCCCAAAAGAGAAACGTAACAATGGGTTCAAAAACAAACCAGTCCGACTGGGCAGTTCTGGGACCAAACCAGCCCATTTAGGGACTAATCCAAAAAATAACGAAAAAAGCTTTAAAAAGACCCCCCCAACCCCGAGAAAAGAGATACACCTCTTTCAGCGTCCACCCAATCACTTTCAACCTAGTCCTATCAACCATTCAACCTTCTTTTTGGAATTGTATTTAATTTTTAATATTCATTCTAAAAGCTAATGTTGAATTAAATTTTGATTAAAAGTTTAAGTGGAACCCCCAATTCAAGGTATCTGGTGATGGAATCAGACCCATCCAACCACACACAGAGAAGATAGAAATCTGTGCCTTTGTAACCTCTTAGACACTTAAAGAGTGTTTTCAGCATTTCAGAGTATATGCAAAACGGGACCTTGTACCCCTCTCTCCTACACCTTGTTACCTCCCAAACCTGCACTCAAAAATATTCAAGTCCTTGAACAAAGCGGAATCCTAGAGGCACTTAGGAAGGTTGCCTACTGTCACCACAGCAATGCTTCCTCTCACTTTAGGGTGGTTCTTTTCTAGCACAAAGGGGGAAACCCTAGAAAAGAAGTTTATGACATTCTTTAGAAAAAAAAGGATGGTGAAGGACCAAGACCAGTGTCTATCCAATTGAGCAATGGAATCAAGATCAAAGTCTATGTATCTCACTGTATCGGGGACATCTAAAAACAAAGTACCCATCTGTCTCTGTCTCATCTTCGTAGCAGAGTCGGCAAAGTCTGCCCTCCTATGGAGCATGATCCTCCACATCCACCTGACGTTGCTGAGAGCCCACCCAGAACTGGGCTATGGGGATCTTGAGTCCATGCATCCAATGTCAAACCCTGTAAGGGGGGCAAACAATAAGGTTGTCCGTTAGGTCCCTAAAGTGCTCTATGTAGAATGCCATATTGGACTTCAACCCCCTGGAGGGGTAATCCAAGTGACCTGGATGCATTGCCTGTCAATATCCTCCCTGATAATCTTGTTCCACTCCTGCTTAGCCAGCAGGTGGCCAGGAGCACCTAAAGAGTACTTAAAGGGGGAAGGCGGTTCATCGATATACTAGCAGACGGTAGGAAACACAAGTAATTATGACCAGTGTTGATTCTAGTATCAATTCACTTTTGTATCTAAGGTAAAGACATCTATGTTTTCATTACAGTTCTCTTACAAGTAAAGAATGGTGAATTCAGGAGGAAATTTTGGAGAACAATAAATCCTTGGAGCTCTTGCATGCAAAAATATGTGGTCTAATGAAAATGTCATCATTGATGGGAGCTAGTTACTTTCTTCTTGTTTTCGATGTTTCATAGGAGATTTGGGTTTACTTTCTTAAGAATAAGTCTCATGTAAATGACTTATTTAAGATGTATAAGACTGCAGTAGAAAATGAATATGGCAGAAGAATAAAGATCTTCTAGGTGAAAAGTTGTTGGTTGTTGATTATTCCAATCATGCAAAGGCCTATAGGCTTCTAGACCCTTGTACAAACTACATCACCATGAACACGGATGTGGTGGTTGTTGGTGTCATTTCACGCTTCCGCGTGTCCTCCTTAACGCAAGGGAGTTTAGACCCACGATTCGTCCAGAGTCGACCAACAAAAGCCCCAAAGCATCGGCATATCAATCTTCAGCCAAGGCCAAAGAAGGTCTCACCCGAGACACAATGAGGATCACAGAGACCATCTGGTCTTGTGACAGGGATGAAGGATTAAATACACAGGTATTCATCCGAGATGGCACTCATGCAATTCATTAACAACACTTTACTAACATCAATCTGTAAAACAATACACACACATCCGAATGACACACAATAGATCAGAACCATTGCAGCTTTATTATTCCTTCCATTCCATAACACACAAGTATACATTAAGCAAACTATATTCAACAGCAACAAAGTTTCATGTCTTCTTTAGATAATTCCCCAGATTTACAACATACTGCACCATACGCATTCCTTAGACCTCAGACATATGATAGACTTAGACTTATATCTAGCAGCATTACAAAGGCTCAAAGTGAGCTCGACATGGGGCAAACAATAACTCAATCAATCTTCTAAGTGTTGTACTCTCTAACTCTATTTCAGATGTCGCTACTTCCTTTCAAGCTTTCCCTGCTCGGGAGCTCTATCACTTTCTACTCTTCTCCACTTGCTCTACTGACAAAACTGCCTCGCACGCTTCTGGCAGGCTGCCTGCAGCCCACGTAGCCTTATGGAATCGGGGCAATCTTAACTGTCTTCCCAACTCATCTTCTGCCAGCTACACATTCCCTTGTGCTGTTGGCAGTAATCATTTGAGAAGATTTCCCAATGATTCTTTTCTTGATTATGGCATGCGTCTTCTTGATTTCCGGCGCCATTGACAAAACTCGGGCCGACACGTGCTTGGTAGACTTCAGGGTTGGCGTGCACTGTCAAAACTTGGTCCTGTGCGCACTTCTTGTCATTCACCCCCCATTAGCCTAGGCACATGCAAAACTGGAATGGGCGAGTACAATACTTGGAATGAGCACGCACAAAACTTGGAATGAGTGCACACAACTTTGTTTGTGCGCGCACACGAGATTAACCCAAAACTTTGGGTGCCAACAGTGGATGATGGTTGCTGTTTTGGGGCTGAAAAATCAGCTGAACTACACAAAAACAGGTGATGGGCAAACATCAGGAGTGGAAGTGCAAGTTGCCTGGGAGGTTGTAGATGGTGAAAATGCTTCAAGAAAACCCTGAGATGTTTCACTTCAGATAATAGAATAGAGAAAGGCAGGCCTAAATAGTACTAGTCCACCTCTGAAGGCATGGAGGATGAGCTCCCACAGCCTGGTAATGGGGGAACAAGTGGAAGTCTTAAAAGGGAAGGTAAGCAAGTTGTACAGCACGTTTATCAGGCTTTGTTGTCTGCTGTTTTAAGCTCTTTTGAACCCCTGTTTGAGGAGAAGGAAAAAGTCAAAGATGAGTTGAAGAATGCACTCATGAAGATTGAAGACAAAAAGTAAAAAGGGCAACAATGAGAGGAAGAATGCACTCGTGAAGATTGAAGAAAAAACTACTCCTACAAAAAAGCTGAACACATTCAGGTTGGTTTCAGCCATGGAAAACCAACTTTATCAGAGGATTTGCAAGTAGGATGTAAGGTCTTTTGTGTGAATCAGCCATAACGTTTGCAGGTTGTAGGTAAAGAAAATTTTGTGCTTACATCTCTTTACAGGTTGAGGCAGTCCCCAAAAGTCTGGAATATAAAAAATCACCTACACGATACATTGCTACCTAGGTATAGAGAAGATTCTCATTGTTCGAGTACAAATCAATTTCTACATCTGTGGTAGTTCCACTGAAACCAACGCTCACTCTTATCTGGCTAATGACTCAACAAATCGATGGTTGCTGGCTTAGCATATATCTTATATCAACCACGCTGGATACATGTCATGCAGTCGCCATATCTCTCACTTTGTGACAGAATTAAAAGCTGAATTTTGGAGTGCAATTGAAACAAGCATGTGGTGCATACAGAAGACATTGGAATGTGAGGTTATGGACAGCAGAATAGAGACTTTTCGGCATGTAGACATTCATCACCATCACATTCAATAGATGATTGAGTGTAAGTATTTCAAGCTGCATCATCGCACCACTAAAGAGGACTGAAAACATCTTTTTTGATGTGCTTCATCCAGAGAAGTTCATGAATAAGGCAAGCACTTGTATCCAATATGATCATTAAGGGAGGGTGATAGAATTAATGTAATGATTATGTCAAATTTTTCTTATTATGTGTTGTACTAGGTGTTAGTATTATGAAATAAAGTGGCATAGACTTAGAGTGTGAGTGTTAGATAATAGTGTGCTGCATCACATTAAAAAAAGGGCTCAGGACGTGATACATACTAACGATACATTAATGATGTCATAAAACTAATCTAGTCAATTGTATGGTTGGTCGTCTCCACCAAGAGATTATGTGGCATACCTCTCTCATTTTTATCATGGTAATAATACTTTACATTCTCCCTCTCTTTGCAACCTAAGGTATGTTTTTGTGTATGTTTGATTTTCATAACAGTTCAGCTAGTTGTTAGTCTTGGTCAGTAATCTGCACCACCAATTTCTCCATAGATAATAGTGTGTCACATCACATTAATAAAGGGTTTCAAGATGTGATATGTACTAACAAGACATTAATGATGTCATAAAACTAGTCTAGTCAATTGTCTGTTGGTCGTCTCCACCAAGGGACTATGTGGCATACATCTTTCACTTTTATTAGGTGATAATACATAAGATTCGCTCTCTCCTTGCAACCTAAGGTACATCAGTGTGTGTCTGTGATTTTTGTAACAGTACAGCTAGTTGTTAGCCTTGGTCAGTGGTCTTCAACACCAACTTCTCCATATTATGTGGTCTTACATTAAGCTACTTTAGCACAAGTAACGCATTTCTAGGATGCATTAATTGGTCTTTTTGCTTGCATTGGAGTTTTACCAGCGTAGATCCATCTTAACCCCAGATCTATTAAGCGAAACTAGAGAGATCAAAAAGAAATCTACACACAAACCTTTCGGTTCATAAATGACTGGGGTTAAGATGGATCTAAGCTTGTTTATTTTATTATTATAATCTCTTTTAAGTTTCTATTACTATTATGATCAGCCTTTTTTTAATTTTTCATTTCTACAGACCTCAATTTGTTTCCAATTTAGTTTATTAGCATTACGTTATGTTACGCATCTCATCCATACTGGATTGTATATGCACCTCGCTACTCTCAGTCCAAAAGCTACAGAACTTGTCTTCTTTCGTGAATTCACCACAATGCTCTTCCCATTCCTGATTAACTTGTCTGTTAAGTTGTCATTGAAACTCAAAATTTCTATCCCACAAATATATGTCTCTAGAAACTGTGATAGACATTTAACACCATCACTTTGCACTATCTCATTCATGGATGTATGGCAGTAAATAATTTGAACATATGTTATCTGGTGATGGGACATCTGACATATTGCATTTTGTATGTCCATCCCAATGTGTATAGTTTTTAGTGTGGCCTTATCAGCCAAGTTGCTTTCGCCAAAGATTATATGATCAAGCCCTAGCTATCAAAGTTGTTGATTATTGGTGTCATGGTCTTCTTTATATGTATCAACAACACACACAACTTCTCCCTTGGATCTTCATCTTACTACTAATTGACCTCCTCATTCTTGGCAGCTAAGGCCAACTTCTCATTAATGGCAACCTGCATTGAGGTTTGCTCACCAATGGCCTATGCTTATAGCAACTTTATTGATCTGCGTGTTGGGATGCATTAACCAACGATTATGTTCACCATGCCCAATCTGCTTATGCCTACATGTGGGTTGGTGCTTCTTTGGCTTTCCAATCAATTTTTTCATCAACCTATCGATGCACAATCAATTAGTATCAATTATCACTACCATCAACATGTTCTTCATCCTCTAAGGCAATGGCACTTTATTGGGACTAAACAAGGTTGAGTTCTTCCTCCAACCAATTTTGTCTTCAATAACCATGGCTTTACTACATGCATCTTCTAGTTGTTCAAACCTCAAACAAATTTAACCCAATCAAAATTGGCTTATGGCATCTGCCAATATGCTTCAACACAACACTTCTTCATCTTTTTAAAACTTCAGTTTGATGATGCACTGACAGAATTTGTCAACGCTCTGTCTCAGGAACAACCACTCAATTTTCATGTTTTCCTCATAGCCCACAAGGTAAAACCTCTTCTTCATCAATTTTTGAATTTTGTACCACCTGGGTAATAAGTATTTGATCTTGCTACTACCATCTATGATTGAAGCTTTCCAAGCACACCAATGCAGGTCCATTCATATTCAATTTAGCAAATGCTATTCTATGGATGTCAACATACCCATATGTGTCAAAGAATACATGTAGCTGCTTGAGCTAACTGTCCAACACCAAACTAATCAGCATCAAGGTCTACTTTGAACAGCACTATCTCCACCATTGCCTTCACCTCCATGTTGAATTGATTTGGCATAAGAGGAAGAGTTGGTTGAGTCAGAAGAATCCAACTTCCTACCAAGTTCATGTTTAATCCGCTTCCTTGCCCACTGAAAGATATATTACTAGAACTATTAGTTGGATGGTTTGCTTGCATTGGCTAGTAATAACTTGCCCATAGGTCAAATTTATCCTAGTATAGGTCCACAAGATTTTGCTATGCTTGATGGACTTCCCTTCAGTGCTTCCACTTCTTCCTAGAGAGTCTTATCCACACTCTCACATCAATTCTGGCACAAAATTCCCCCTTTTTCTTCTCTAGCCTGGCAGTTTAGAACTAATAGGTTCCCCTCCAACAATAGGGTATCAATAACACATCCAAAACATTAATTTGTTCTGCCGTGGCATTTTTTTCACATCTTAGAGTTCAAAAAGTCCTCTGATAGCCAAATTAATTTTTCTGACTTATTGAACTCGGTGTTTGCTCTTCTTATCCTGACTCTAGAAAGAGAAATCAAATTTGAAATGTATGAATATGTGAGTGCTCCAATAAAAATACACAGAATACAGTCTCATACAGAGTTTAACCATAGCACATCCAGAAAAAACAAGAAAATTGTATGAACCTAGCTAATTACTATCATGTGGCCATGTCCTTAAAATATGAGTCTTCTATCCTGTCAGAACCATTGTATCATGTAATGATTAAATATATAAAATGATTACGTAAATATTTACCTTTGTTGCAAAAATCTCCCAATGTGGATGTCTGATACACATCAAGAAACGGCAAAGCATTTCATTATACAGTATTGTATATACAGTTTAAGAGATTCTATTTTTTCACACATGATCTACAGTTCTCCGGAAAAAAAAACAGACTTATAAAGCAGGGAATCTTTGTTCCTTCTACCTCCTTTCTAGTTTATAAGTCCCTAGTATACTTCATAGTATCTCTACTTCTAAGAACTTCCTTGGAGTGCAATTGTCTTTTAATAGTTCAATTTCCATGTAGCCCATGGGGTTATCTCAACCAGTTATTGCTGATGTTGTTGGGCATTTGGCTAGTTCTGTTCCAACAGGTGACTGATTTGAATCGTACTAATGGAGGCGCACTAGTCTACACTGACGGGTTTACTAGAGATGCCATCCATCAATGTGGGGAAGCATCCTTTGGGTTTCCCTGTGAGGTTTTCCTTGGAAAATAAACAATTCAATTTCTAAGTAATAGTTACTTACATAACTATTAACAAGTATGGGTCAACTGGTCAATCTACAGAATGATCATCAGATTAGGATCTAGATCGATTGTCGGCTTAAAGCAGTGATTGGAGGCTTAGACCAGCAGTCCATTCCTCACTTTGACTCCAGGATGCATCAATACATGTCGGTTTCCTTGAAAACGTTTGCTTTCCACTAGATGCAATCCTACCTCCACAAATAACAGCTTATATGTTGTAATGATATATGTTATAATTTCTGACCCAATTCACTCTATTGCCACTGCTTGATAGACAAGATACCATTTCCGGGGGTCCTATAAGTCTGGTATATATTACGGAAAGTGCCCTCCGACCCAAACTGGATTTATTTCATCCTATTTACTTGCCGTGGAACAATTATCAACAAATTCATTTCCAAAAGAGCCTCAAATTATTTTAGAGTGATGGCACTTGCCATTGTGAACATGATGCACATGTGCAAAGGGAATTTTTCCATTTCCAAAAGTCATGTACTACACCTATATGATTAACTGTGGCATAAAATATGCATGTCATAAAAATGCCTAAATTAACAAAGTCACCGACAGTTATTGATGGGAACCATAAGAGAAATAACTCAACCATCTCATTCTTTCACTTTGGCATTAACTACTAGAACTTTGGATGTTCCATCCATAGAGATCTGCACTTTGGATGTTGAGACACGACATTAAATTTTGACAGATTTTCTATACGCTTGACTCGTTTTGAAAGTTCAGTAATAATGTTTCACTAGTTGTAATTAATTTCAATGATCTGTAAAACATTACTCATGAAATCAAATCTAACAGAACCATGAGAGCAATTTCCTTGACCGACATGGATACTGAGCCATTAGAATTGAACTGGAAGTTGGAAGCCTAAAATGGGAGAAAGCTCTTACTTGTCACAGTATTCTTTGACAGCGAGTATAAGTCTGAACAATGTAGCGTCCCCAACAAGAACATAAATGAGTCCAAACCGAATATACCATCTAAACTCCCTTATATAGATTTTGGTTTCAATGAAGAGTAACGCCAGCATAGTGCACCAAGTGACACTCTCAATTAGCAAAGTTACAACCTGCACAGTAATTAGAGATGCCATAATTTATTTGMAATAAAATACAAGAAAACCATGTTTGTTAATGAAACAGATCATAAGCCTATTCACTTTTCAAAGTAAATAATTGCATCAGTAGGCTGAACCCTGAACATTTTTCATCAAGCATAAAAACATGTGAGGTTGATACAACCCAACTGCCCAATCAAATACCAGATTATTGCCATTTTCCAGAACAATGATTTGAATCAAAAATCTCTTATAAAACAATTAATTTAGGAATTTGGAAAAAGGTCAAAATGTATTTTCTGAAAAAGTGATAGATTGATCTCAATAAAAATTACCAATAAAAGTACAAGGCAAAGGCAATTTTAAAGAAAACACTCCCTATTAACACTTCTTTTTTTCTCGACCAGCTGAACAAAAAATTGTTAAAGCAAGTGGGAGTTTTTAAGTAGCCGAGAGATAATTAATTGTAAAAAATAGTCAAATAAAAAGAACTAAACAACAGCAATACTGAGACGAACAAAAGTTCGCTCACACAAGAAATATCCAAAATACTTGGAATATAACACAATAATCCATGTAGGATTATGAATATAAAAGAATGTATAAAATATAGATTGATAATGATGAGATGATTACAGTGGAGAATGAGGGCTCATTTATATACCCTCATCGGGGTTCCCTTTCATGAATAGACACGTCCTTTAGATAAGACAAGTCTTTTCATTTATGAAGTATTAATTATTATTATTTAATTATTATTTATTTACATCTATTTCTATACAGTGTGTTCATAACATTGCCTTACCCTAGCGAATGATGATTGGTGCTTGCGGCGGTTATGGAGCGAACTCCCCACACGTGGCTGTGGTTTCTTTTGTCCCTTTCCTTTGCCTGCGGTTAAACTCCGCTCCTTCCTGTTCCCGGTCTGACCCTTCCCCCCTCCCCTTCCCCGGCGGTCTATCCCTTCCATCCCAACCATGGAAGACCTCTCAGTCACCGTGCATTTCACTGACAGCATGGAGACAGTTATGACAGACGTTGTGGCAGCAGATTTCTTGGAAGATGGAGGACCACCCGAACAGCTGGCGAACTCTGGTGACTTCCTTTCCGCTCCTCACCAGGCCGAACCCATTTCCCCCCCGCTACCCACCCTTCTAGATGGACTGTTGTTCGGAGATTTTCCAGAACCGTGGGTGACCAAGCCCACAAGCACTCCTGCCTGTGCTCTCCCCCCACTAAGTCCGCCTCAAGCTACTGACCTAGAGTGGGTAAACTCCATAACAGGAGGTCTCACTTCTCCGGAACTCACCCGCTCGGGCCACCCCTCCAGCAAAGGTACCGACCCCCCGGTCTCTTATGAGTCGGGACCATCTACGGTCCCTTTCTCCTCTTGCAAGGGTTTTATCTTTGCCCGGTTGGAACCGAATGAGTATAGTGGTTTTGAACAGTCTTTCTCCACCAGAGAACACACAAAGAAGCAATTAAATACTTCAGAAGGTGTTGTCAGAGATAGAGAAACATGGCCTAGGTTGAAAAGAAAAAGCTTAAAGAACAAAGGGAAAATTGGAAACCTAGCTCTCGATAAAGACGTGGAGTTCAGCCAGGTCACACTTATGGCAAGCCAAACAATTGTTGGGAGAGTGAATGGCAGCGTCTTCGCGGTAAAAACCATCAGAGATTGGATGCATGATGCTTGGCAGGCCAAGCTCGGATACTCACCGGAACTGGTGGAATTAAACGGGAATTGGTATGCCTTCATCTTCCAGAACAGTGAACACTCCAAATGGGTACTAAGTAAAGCATGGAGTATCAACAACTCTTCGATGCTTCTCAAACCATGGAATCCGCTTTTTGACGAAAGTACAGAATGCCTTGACAAAATTCCGGTCTGGGTAAGACTACCAGCACTTCCTTTCCGTCTTTGGTCTTTTGAGTACTTCAAAAGAATTGGGAATTTCTTAGGAGATTTCTTGGATGCGGATATGTCATATGAAGAAACAAAACAAAGGAAGGTTGCAAGAATTCTGGTTAATTTGAATGTTAGGGAAGGTCTAGGGGAAGAGATGGATCTCACCTGGGGAGACTACACATATGCCCAAAAATTGGACTATGAGAACATTCCATTCAGATGTCGAAGATGTCATCAGTATGGACATCTGATTAAAAATTGCAAGCTCCCTCTAAGAACCAGAGGAACGGTATATGGGAATAAAGATTCACAGAAGAACATTGGCTCTTCGGTTCCTGATCCCTACTTACAAAAGGAGCAGGGTTGTCAAACGGAATGCCTCACTGAAGTATTTGCCGAAGATTTGGTCCAACCCTGTACAGAGTTGGCTACCATGTGCCCAATCCAGCAAGTTTCAGTCCAGACAGAAGACTCTTCCTTCCTGGTCACAGGTACCTCCTCTAACCCTGCCCCCTCTATTACTATTTTAATAAATAATTTGTCTATTAAAAGTCCTGAGTGGCCACTCTCACCAACCCTTCCCCTGTTCCCTCCCTTGTTTTCTCTTCAACCCCCCTTCCCACCTCCTTCCTTGCCCCCTCGTTGCCCAGCCCTTTCCCCAACCTCCTCTTCCTCCCTCCTCCCCTCGGTACAACCAGCTTCTTCTCCTACCCCTGCCTCGGATGAGTCCACTACCTCTTCGACGGACACCTCCACAAGAAGATATTTCTTAAGATCACAGAACAAAGAACACACAGGAGGCTTAGCATTGGACCCAACTCCAGCAGAAAAAACTGGCAGAGGCAGGAAATCTTTCTTCTCAAAAGCACAGAAGAGAGCCAAAATTGACTTATTAGCAGGGAAACAGAGCTCTATTGAAAGGGTGCTTAGAGCAAGGCGAACCCTGGGAAAGGGGCCTTGATGAAGTGGTGTTCCTTCAATTGTAGGGGTTTGGTTGGTCCCCTCAAAAAACCAACCTAAAAAGGATGATTCTCACAGAACATCTGGATGTACTTCTCCTTCAAGAAACCTTGGGGGAAGGGGCGGAAGTTGAAAACAGACTCTCTTTGCTTTTACCGGACTGGAGCTTCATTACCTTGGACTCTATTGGGAGATCTGGAGTACTAGCTATCGAATGGAATTGTCGCACTATAAAAGTCCTTAACTATTAGGGTTTTAAATCTAGACTTGGGATCACAGTCTTCTCAAAAGAACTTGAAGACCCCCTCAATATTGTAAACATCTATGGCCCCTGTCACAATAGAGGCCCTTACTAGGACGTTGTCTTCAACAAGTCCTTCCTAAAAGAAAATCACTTAATCCTAGGAGGAGACTTAAATTTCTCTTTAGGCATTAAAGAAGTTTGGGGATCCCATGCGAGATCGGAACCCCTCTCGACCTACTTTACACAAAAACTAGATGAACACAATCTTCTGGATATTGAACCAGTTAAATTCAAACCAACTTGGAGAAACAACAGAGTGGGAGAAGACAGCATTGCAAAAAGACTGGATCGTTTTTTGATAAAGGATACACTTCTTGAAAAATCCTTTCAACTGAAACAATGGATAGGACACGGGGGAATCTCGAATCATTACCCATTTTTCCTTGAACTAAGAACTGGATTGGATAAGCCACCCAGTCCTTTCAAATTCAATAGAACCTGGCTCAATGATGAAACTTTTTTAAAGCTGGTTAAGGAAAATTGGCAATACTATAACCCATGAAGCAATGAGACCTGTCTACACTTTGTAAAAAAACCTACACATTATCAAAGAGAAGACAAAGACCTGGGCACATCAGAAACTGCTAAAAGAGGATATGGAACTGAAGGAACTAGAATCAAAATTAAACCTTATTTCGGAAGAACATGGTGGAGGATTTGATACAACAAATGCCAAACTAAATCTGCTAAAATTAGAAGAAAGGAGAAACAGACTACTAAAGGAAAAAGAAGATACATGGAGATTAAAAAGCAGAGCCACCTGGCTGAAGAGTGGAGATGAGAACACAATTCTTCCAAGCATATGCAAAAGGCAGAAGGTGCATGAACTCAATCTAGCAGTTAAAGGATCAAGATGGAAAAAAGGAACATACCTTTGAAGGAATGGTGAAAATTGGAAAAAAGTTCTTCCAGGATCTCTACAAAGTAGAAAACAAGGCCACCATTGAAGAAGTGATTCAAATGGTACAGTACTTTCCGGGATTTACTAGTGAGGAAGATAATAGAATGCTTATGGAAAAGGTAACACTAGAAGAACATAAGGCTGTATTGAATAGTTTTCAAAAGGATAAAAGCCCAGGACTAGATGGATGGACAATTGAGTTCTTCCTGGGCTTCTTTGATTCTATTGGACGAGATATACTAAGCCTAGTTGAAGAGACAAGGCTTACTGGACAAATGCATTTAAGTTTAAACTCAACCTTCATTACCCTTATTCCAAAGAAGGACAACCCGGACACCCTGGATGACTTCAAACTTATCTCCATGTGCAATTGCATCTACAAGATCATCTCCAAAGTCATAGCCAGAAGACTTAAGACTGTACTTTCTGACAAAATCTCCTTGGAACAATTTGGATTCCTGGAGGGCACGCAGATTCACGAAGCACTTGGAGTGGCACAGGAAGCCCTACACAGCATAAAGACCAAGAAGCTAAAGAGTGTGGTTCTTAAAATTGATCTTTCCAAAGCCTATGACAGGGTAAGTTGGCTCTATTTACGATTGCTTTTAACGCATCTAGGCTTTACAGTTCCATTTATTAAATGGATCATGTGTTGTATTACAACTGTAACATTCTCAGTCCTCATAAATGGGTCAGCCACAGACTTTTTTAGATCTGAAAGAGGCTTAAGACAAGGCTGTCCACTTTCCCCTCTTTTGTTTCTTCTTGTTGTTGAAGGATTAAGCAAGGCTATAGCAACAGAAAAACGATCTGGGTCTTTTCCAGGCATCATTATTTCCAATACTCTTCATGTAACCCACCTTCTCTTTGTAGACAACATCCTTGTCTTCTCTGCAGGAACTAGAGGGGAAGCTGACATTCTAAATAACACTCTAAAACTCTTCTCCAAAGCTACAGGAATGATAATAAACAAAGAAAAGTCTACTCTCACCACCTTTTGTCTCTCAGAAATGGAAAAAAGTCGATACAAACTTCTCTTCCCTTTTGAAGAGAAAACAATTGATGAAGGACTCAAGTACTTGGGATTCACTTTGAAACCAAATGATTACAAAAAGGAGGATTGGTCTTGGATACTGAAGAAATTAGAAAAAAGGTTAAGTTCATGGAGCCACAAATGGCTTTCCAGAGCTGGCAGATTGGTACTAGTAAAATCAGTATTGGAAGCCATCCCAGTCTTTTGGATGTCTCTGTCTTGGATCCCAAAAGGAACTTTGGAGGCAGCTAGAAAACTCTCTTTCAGATTTATGTGGAGTGGAAAGAAACATACAAATGTGACTCCTTGGGTAAGATGGAAAAGGATTGCAGTCACAAAATCTTTAGGCGGTTGGGGCCTAAAAAATATACATGTTTTCTTCAAATCCTTAGTTGCTAAAGGGGGTTGACACCTTCTTTCTACAAATAGTCTCTGGACAAAGGTTGTCATTAAAAAATACATTGAACCAGACACCCTGGAGTCTTGGATCAGAAGAACTCAGAAAACTCTCAGAGGTGCCTCAACGATTTGGAAGGCAGTGATAAAATCTTTCCCTATAATAGAAGGTGATCTTGCTTGGAAGGTAGGAAACGGACTCCGAGTAAGGCTAGGGACTGATCCTTGGACAGGAAGCGAAGGAAAACACTTACTCTCAGATCATCTACTAGCCACTTTAAAGCAAAAAGGATTGAACTCCTTAAACACACTTGTTGACCAACCCTCCACTACCCTTTGGGCTCAAGGGTGGAAAACTGTCTCTACTCTTAATTTAAACACTGATGATTCAACAGAATTGGAGAATTATCGAAACGCCCTTTTTCGTTCACAAATCAGGACAAGAGAACAAGAAGACGAACTAGTTTGGGACAAAAATGAATCGGGTATCTACACTCCAAAGGAAGGATATTCACAGCTAATGCAAGAACTCTCAGAAGCTGAACCAGTCTGGTGGTGGAAAAAGATTTGGAAGATCAATGGTCCTGCCAAGGCAAAACTCTTCTGGTGGTGTGTGATTTCAAATAAAGCCCCAACCTGGGATATTTTAAAAAAAAGAAATTTTGTCGGACCAAGCAGATGCCCACTGTGCAAGACAAAGAAAGAAACGACACAACATCTCTTTCTTGAATGCACTTATCTAAAATTGGTCTGGGCAGGAGTTTCATGCACTCTGAAATTCCCTTTTCAGTGGGAAGGCCACACCTTGGAACAAGCCTAGAAGAACTGGTGGGAAAAATCCTCTTACAAAACATATATATTAATCCCTTTACTGATCACTTGGGGAGTATGGCTAGGAAGAAATGAAGCCATCTTCAAAGAGGCGACTATTTCTCATGAGAAAACCTCACTAAACAGTCTGTAATTATGCGGAATTAAATAGCCTCAAACTTCTCATGGTTTTTGCCCTTGAAAAAGACTGCAAAAAGTTATCAGTTTTTGGAGACTCAAAAAATGCAATAAACTGGATAAATGGAACTCAAAGATGCAATAATATCAGACTTGCCAATATTGTGGAAGACATAAAATCACTGCAGAAAATTTTTGACTTCTTTTCCTATCAACATGTCTACAGGGAAAGGAATAAAGAAGCAGACAGGACTTCGAAAAAGGGCACATACATGGAGATGGGCCACTGGAAGATCACAAAGTTCATAAACGAACGAACACAAGAACAACAGAGAACTTTTTTGTAAATGAATGTAAACTCTAAAATTTTTACAAGATTTTGGATACAAAATCTATGAAGGATACTATGCAAACTGAGGACTGTACTCAGTACACTGTAGCATTACAGATTTTTTGGGAATGACTATGTAAAATCCCACGGGATGAAAAAGAAAGAACCACTCGATATGAAGTATGTAGACATACTATATCATAAGAATAGACCAAGAGGTGTATCTACAAAATGTAATTTTGATTATCATAATGAAAATTACGCCTTTTTCTGAGGAAAAAAAAAACATTGCCTTACCCTTAAAAATGCTTTGTCCTCAAAGCATACTTAGGGAACACTTATCTCTTGCTCTGGCCTATAATATTGTCTCTTGATTCTTCATTCTTGAGTTTAATGATCGTTGTGGACCTGAGATGATAGGATCTTCTAAGCGTTGAGAAGAACTGTTGAATTGTAAAGGAGTCTGCCCACCCTAATTCGATCTTCTGCGGAATTAGGCATTTATAGGGTTCTTGGAGAAAACTTGATGTATTTCGACTCCCAGGATAGCTTCTACTTTGAGCACCACTTGTAGTTTAAGTAATATTCTTCGACATATCAATCATTTGTTTCTGTCGATACATTGATTGGTTAAAGTATCGACTTTTGTGATTAGGATGTCGATAAGGCATCCTTGCAGCTTGATCTTTACTTTGTATACTTGTAGCTTTTTCGTCATTAACTTTTGGAATTGAATCTTCTTCATAGCCCTAGCTTGTTTCTACTTCGACATGTGAAGACCTCTTTACATTAGCTGGATTTGCATCCTTTTGAGTTGTCAAGTTGACTGGGTATGTATTAATTCCTTTATCCACAATTGGGTTTTTTACATTTGAAGACTTCTCTATTTCCATAGGTTCAGTCATTGTCTCTTTATCAACCAATGATTCTTTATTGATAAGTTTCTCTAACTTGTCCTGTAGTGTCTTCGTATCACTCTTTATCTTATTAATCTAGGTGAGTAAACTTTGATTATGAACTTTCAGACAACAAATTTATGCCTCTTTATCTATGACAATTTTGTCAAAATCTTTTTGGATCTCAAGTATTGACTGTTGATTATTCCGAAGTATCATTTTTGAGATCTGATCAAGAACTTTTGATGTAGATACTGAATCTAACTTCATTGAGACATCATGTAATGTTATTTTTTTTCTTGTAGGAAAACATCAAAAACTTTTTCTCGAAGTTTAATATTAAGCGACCCAACGTCTCTAACTTTTCCGTTGTTTGTGAATATATGTGAAACATGCGTATTTGCCTTGCGGCCACCATGGGAAGTCTGTGGAATGTTTGTTATGGAAAGAAATGGTCGCTTTGTTTTGCAAACCCCTTATTGATATTTCGCCCTTATGTTTGCCTAGACCTCGTTTTGTTTTTTTCCAATATATGGCAAATAGTAAATTCGAACTTTGATCCTGATGTTTGTTATGGTGATAACCCGACAGTGGGAAGGATTGGTTATATCCATGAAGTCTTGGCTCGTTTGTTATATATCTATGAGGGTTTGGTCGATTTTGAAGTTATATGGTTTGGAAAAGAAAGATAACTATCAGTTTCGGATTGAGGTTTCAAACCTAGTCAGTTTATGCAGCAAGTATTGGGGTTGTGATATAAATTTTATATAATGAGAATTTGATGGTCTTATGTTTGTTTTCTCAACCTTCCACGCTGGTTTGAGGCAATCTGGTTTCAAATGACTTTGTAAATAGTCCCTATAAAATGTTTTGTTAGTTTAAAACTAATGTACATCTATAAAATAAAAAGAAAAAAGGAAAAGGGGAAATGAAAATTGCAACGTTTGATAGTACTGACATTTTCATTGGGTTTTATATTAAGCACTATAAAAATTGTTGTATCTTGGATTTGAATTTGTTAACAGAGGGAAGTTTTTGGCAAATGATGGCAATGTCAATTTTTCAACAAATGTTATTTCATGTAATAGAACAGTAATTGTCTCATTCTCGTCCATTATCCCACTTTCTGCTCATTATATGCCCACCGCCTTCCCAAATACATTTAAAACATCCCTTGTTTTGTTATTATGAATTTCACTTTTTTTTAAATAACAAAAAAGGATTAAAAGAAAAAAAAAAAAAAGGGCTAGATGATGACTAGTGTTCGGAGTTTGGATATGGAGACATTGTTTGCCTCTGCCTTTGCTTGAACAGTAATCGTCTTATTCTCGTTCATGCCTCCATTTTTCGCTCATTATAAAGCCCCCCATCTTCCCAATAGCCCTATCACTCCCTGTTCAAATGGAAATTGATTATTGAGTTTAAAAGTATGATGGATGGTGTTGGCATATTTGGCAAGCAGGAGTGTGATTGTCATTGATAGCAAGAACAGAAGGCAGAGGAGAAGAAAGTGAATGGAGATCAAAAGCTCAGAAGAGATGGCGCGATAAAACTCAAATCAAATCGAGACCGTCGGATCTGCAAGCCAGATCAACGACAGGGATGCATTGTGGGGAGCGAAAGCTGAATTAAAAAACTCGCCAGTTACAATCCCGCAATCTGTCTAGATCGTCAGATCTCATAAGCTTTGAAGATCTACGACTGCGGTTGATCCAACAAACAATGCGTTTCAGTAATATTAAATCATGACCGTCGAATGCACAGTCGCCAAATCTACGGAAGGGATGAATTACGGAGATTGAAAGGAGAATTAAACATCGCGCTTGTTCGCATCCC
>JASDQU010503179.1:49280-61112 GCA_032191745.1 Picea mariana
AGGAGAAGAAAGTGAATGGAGATCAAAAGCTCAGAAGAGATGGCGCGATAAAACTCAAATCAAATCGAGACCGTCGGATCTGCAAGCCAGATCAACGACAGGGATGCATTGTGGGGAGCGAAAGCTGAATTAAAAAACTCGCCAGTTACAATCCCGCAATCTGTCTAGATCGTCAGATCTCATAAGCTTTGAAGATCTACGACTGCGGTTGATCCAACAAACAATGCGTTTCAGTAATATTAAATCATGACCGTCGAATGCACAGTCGCCAAATCTACGGAAGGGATGAATTACGGAGATTGAAAGGAGAATTAAACATCGCGCTTGTTCGCATCCCTCAATTAGTCAGGACCGTCCAATCTTATAGCTTCGAAGATCAACGATTGTGGTTAACTCACCAACAGCGCACATCTTCCCATTGCGGAGTTGGGTGATGAGTTAAAACACTCGCAGATTGTGGTTGCGCAATCATTCTTGATCGTGGATCTGTTCTAAGAAACTTCACAACTGTTGGATCATTTTTTAGTGGAAGGACAAGATAAGCCAGTAAAGCTGCATCGCAAAAAGATCGAGTCGTCAATCTGAGAACATGATCGACGAACAACGTTTACTTTGGGTCTAAAGATGCAAGGAGGTTACACTCAGGAAGGTTTGAGATTTGAAATTCTCGAAATGCGAATTTCCGTCAGTCGTTGGATCAATTTCGAGTGGAAGGACAGGATAAGCTAGCAAAGCTGCATCGCAGAAAGATCGAGCCGTCGATCCAAGATCCTAATCAAACGAGCAACATTCACTTCGGATCTAAAGTTGCGAGGAGGTTACACTCAGGAATGTTTGAAATGTGAAATACCCGAAGCCCGGAAATCTGAAATGAATAATGTCCGTCGGATTTGGAGGACAAACGAGGACCGTTGGATCAGGGTTGTTGGTCACACAGCAAGCCACGTCGACAGACCAGGTCAGCAGACCACGTCGACAAAAGGGCATAGTGGCAGACCACGTTAGAAGTCCACGTCAGCAAGGACACGTGGCACAGTCAGAGAACGACAAGTGTCAAGTTGAAATCAGCATTTCAAGTATGTGCAAATCACGAATCTGAGTGACACGTGGCAGCAGCTCGGCTCGTGACACGTCATTGAGTGACGCAAGAGTTACGTCACTCTGGGAGTTTTGCTTCGGGAGTTTTACCACCAGTACTCGCCCAAAGACCCGAAGACCCGAAGTGGACACGAGACGTTCAATCTGAAGATCACTTCGGGAGCAGTCTCATCCATCGATTTACTACAGTGGAAGGATAGTGTAAGTGGAAGCACTGACCGACAACAAGCAGTGTCCACCGTTTATGACTTACCAAGCAGATGATCACTACAGAGGAAAAAACAAGTTGAGATTTGAAATCTCCGAAGTCCAGAGACCCGAGGAAATCTCGACCGTTAATCTGAGAGGGACACGCGTCATAGGCCTGTCAGCTGCGGAAGACTGACGTACAAAGGAAAGAAAGGGTTAAGACTCTAAATCTCTAAAGTCTGAAGCCCTGAAGGAGATCTCAACCGTCGATCTGATGTCGGGTGTACTATCAACCGTTGATCAAAACACAGTGGAAGGATAGCGTAAGCATAATAGACGAAATCGCGGAGTAAAAGGTGGCCATCCATCTCATTGCTTGATTAAGTCTTGGCCATTGGATTAAGCAATGAAGGATGACTGTAAGGATGACTAAACCATTGATCTGGTTCCGAGATGTAATGTGAACCATTCGATCTGTTCGGATATTCTGATTCGGAAGTTTCGAAAGGTTTGAATCCCAAAAATTTCGAAGGGCAAGTGTCGAAGTCACGATAGTCGTCCATTTCAGAAGAATGAATCGTGGTCATTGAATTGATAAGTGCTCGATAAGCCTAAAGTGTATGGTCACCGACAGTGATCACATGAGGGAAGGGGCTTAGGAGCGGAAGAAGCCATAATTGACTGGCTGTAACTGACAGAGAAGACGAAGAGTTTTGATTGCCAGAGAAGCTAAGGAATCTGAGCATAACGTTCACTGATGATGAACACACAGGACTGAGCCGCCAGAGAACATGAAGAGTTGCCATGATGATCAGGCAGATGACTCGACGTGAGGAAATCATGCCGGACAGAGAAGTGATGTGAGTCTATGGGTGAGCTACACAGAGTAGTGAGGAAGAGAGGCAGTGAACTATTTGTAGGGAAGAACAGTGATGCAATGAAGAGCATGCAGAGGCATAGCGCATAGAGGTGATGGCGCACAGAGCATAAAAACAGAGAAGAACAGAAAGCGCAGGGCATGCGAGCAGAGATACACTGATGCGCGCAGAGCAGAGCAGTGTAGCAGAACAGTGATGAGACTGGTAAGCCATAGATAAATGTTGTATCACTGTGATAAATTGTAGAAAAGCAAAGATTTATATTTCAGGGTGGTAGGGAGGTGCTAGGGAGGATTGTTGTCCTCAAAGGTTCAAGTAGGTGCTTGAACAACGGGGAGTTGTAGCTTCCATCTGGTTGCAGCGAGAAAAACCAGGGTGGTAGGGTGGTGCAAGGGAGAACTATTTTTCTTTGTTATACAAGTTGGTGCCTATGTGACTAGAAGTTGGTGCTTCCATCCAGTTGGTGTTGGAACACTTAGGGAGTTGGTGCTTCCTTCTAGTGGGTGCTAGAGAAACTAGAGAGTTGGTGCTCTCAGCAAGTTGTTGCTTGTAAAACAGAGGTTGTAGCCTCAGGAGGAGTTGGAGCACATAAGAATGATAATGTACAGAAAATAAAGATTACTTATCATATCAAGAAGAAGGGGTTTTTCCCTTTCTGGGTTTCCTCAGGAAATATCTGTCTCTGTATATTTCGTGTGTGTGATTGATGTTGAATATTCTATTGCTTACATCCCTGCATTATTGTGATTGTCATTGAGTGTTCTGTAAAGAGTTCAAAATAGGCATAATTGTTTAAGCACAGTAACAATTAATTCACCCCCCTCCCCTCTTAGTTGTCCAACATGGATTGCATGTGCTTCTGTTGTGAATGATAGAGTCAACTTTTTGATTTTATTTAGGTAGGGTGTTGATGCATGGATTGTTAAGAGTTTATCATAACATGATTGGAATATTTCTTTACGATGAGTTTATTTATCAGAGGCAGCAATGGCAGAGGTGCCAATAGGGGGCAGAGAAAATAATTGGCAAAGAGGCCATAGAAGGCCACGATTTTCGATATATTTTGACGTTGATCCGCAAGAATTAAATCAACTTTTCCAAGATGGTTTTTTTAATCTAGTTGGCCAAGGAATTCTACAACCTATACCTGAAAAGCCTCCTTACCACCCGCGTCAAAATTTCTCCCGTATTCATGTTCCCCCTCATGTGTCTATGCAGCCAAAACCACCTACCAATGATGGTTGGCAAGAAATTGTTATCAACTTATAGCTCATCACCATGGTTGGCCTATTGTGTTGTTACCATTACCCCCTCCTCCACCGCCAATCAATCCAAATGCCCAAGCTGATCATGTTGCCTCGCCAGTACAGTCCTCTCATGCAAGCAAAAGGCTAAAAATTGATGTTCCTAAGCCAGAGCTAGATAAAGGGAAAGGAGTGGCCAACCCCTCCAAGTCCTCCAAAAATTCCTCTGAATCTATGTCTTCCCATCTTCACCTCAAAGATACTTGCTCTCATATCATCAGTGAGATCCGCCCACAAGGTCCTAATCAGCTGGAGACTGTCGCACAAGATAAATCAGAAATGGGATCAAAAGAGGGCAGCAGTGGAAAGAGGCATAATGTCTCTCACTACAAATATGGTTTTTAATCATGTTGATGCTATTTTATTTTGAGGACAGTCTTTTTATTTGATATGACAGTATTTTGGACAGCGAATACATATTTAGACGGAGTTTTCGACGACATGGATATAATGTTATTTTTGGATATAGTCATGTTCTATTTTGTTGATGTTAAAATATTTGATTATTAATATGAGGACAGGAGTTACAAGGCGGATGTTTAAATCAATTATTTGGGGTATTATACTGAGACGAACAAAGTTTGCTCTCACAAGAATTATCCAAAATACTTGGAATATAACAAAGTAATCCATATAGGACTGTAAATAATAAATGAATAGATAAGATATAAGATATAAGATTATTACAATTGAGAATGAGGGCTCGTTAATATACCCATGCAGGGGTGCCCTTAACCAATAGTCATGTCCTTTGAGACATGACCTTTCATTATTAATAATTATTATTATTTATTAATTAATTATTATGTTATGAATATCTATTTATGTATATTTATGTTCATATCATTGCCTTCCCCTTAAAAATGCTTTGTCCTCAAAGCATACTTTATGGAAGACTTATCTCTTGCGCTAGCTTGTAATTATTGTCGCCTAATTCTTCATTATCGAGTTAGTAATCGTTGAGGACTTGAGATGATAGGAATTTCTAAGCGCTGAGCAGAACTGTCGCATTGTAAAGGAGTCTACCCATCCTAATTCGATCTTTTGCATGGGGATTTTATAGGGTTCTTGGAAAGAACTTGATGCATTTCGACTCCCATGATAACTTCTATTTTGAGCATCACTTGTAGCAGAAGTAATATTCTTCGACATATTGGTCATTTGTTTCTGTTGATACAAGGATTGGCTAAAGTATCGATTTTTGTGATTAGGATGTCGATAAGGCATCCTTGTAACTCGATCCTTACTTCGTATACTTGTAGTTTTTGGTTGATTAACTTTTGGAATTGAATTTTCTTGATGGCCCTGGATTGTTTCTTCTTCGACATTTGAAGACCTCTTTACATCAATTGGATTCACATCCTTTTGAGTTGTAAGGTTGATTGGTTCTATATTAATTCTTTTATCCGGAATTGAGACTTTTACATCTAACGACTTCTTTAGTTCCATAGGTTCAGTCATTGTCTCTTGATCGATTATTGATGTTTTGTGATCTAGCTCTTCTTGTAAAGACTTCTTATCATACTTAAGCCTTTTGATTTGCGTTAGTAAATCTTGATTATGTCATTTTAATCGTAAAAGTTCTTCGTTATCTTCTGACTTGTCATCTTTATTTTTTGATTCTAGATTCTCCCTTCTTTCGTCCTTTAAGCTTTTAATTTGTTCTAGTAACTTCTGATTAAGGTTCCTTAGGCAGGAGCTTTCTTCCTCTTTTTCAGTTAATTTCTCTTTGAGACCTTGATTTTTTTGTTCGAACTTTTGAAAACACCGCTTCTTCGCCTTGGACTTCATGATTTTTGCAAGTAGTTTCTGATTATGATTTATTAGGCGAGAAATCTCTTCGTCTTTTTCAATGATGATTTTGTCACATTCTTCTTGTCGATCTTGCAACTTCTGTATTGACTTCTGGTTATCTGGAAGGATCACTTCTGATATGTCCTTCAGGTCTTCTGATGATGGAGCTTCTAAAATTGACTTCATTGTAGCGTCCTGTAATGTGAATTTCTTCTTCTTATAAGAAAATGTTAAAAACTTTCTCCTTGTGTTGAAAATAAAAGTACCTAATGTATCTTCCCAAGTTGACCCTAGAATTATATCAACATTGTCTTGATAGATTGATACGACATTGAATTTAGCTGTGAATTTGTAATCACCCATAGATAGTTGTAGGTTCTTAATGTCATATTTCTCATCGGAAAGACAAGCGTCATTTTCAATTATATTTGGCTCTAAAACCATTAATTGGTTTGTCAGGTCAACGTTAATGTGATTTTTCTTAGCGGTCGGACAAATAGCGATGTTGATATTTTTTCCTTGAATAATACCATTAAATTTTAATAAAGGATCCACATATTTTTTATAAGTAGGAGGGAATCTTCCTTCCTTCATTTTATTAGAATCCATTTTGGTTTTTCGATAAGATTTTGAAATAATTAATTTCTTCTTGCTAATGTTTATATACTCCTTTTTTTCGAAGACTTAAATAATACCCTTGATATGCTTATCTTTATATTAAAACTCTTCAATGACTTCTTTGAGAATAAAGTTTCCTTGAGTAACTCCTTTTTTCCTAGGGGAATAATAACTTCTTTTACTTCATTTTGAACCTTAATAAAGCTTCTTTGATAGTTAGGTATAAAAATGTACTTTTAATAGAACCCTTTTTTTAATGAAAATTTGAAAATATAATAAAATATTTATATAACTCCTCTTCTCCTTCAAGAGATATAAATTTATTTCTCCACTATGTTTTTTGAGAATCAATTTATTTATTATACCTTTTTTTATAACCTTGGAGTTAACCCCTTTAATAACTTTTATCTTACTTTTAATTGGTCTTGTAATATATTAATATATTTTCCCTTTTGACTTTTTCAATTAACTTCAAACTATTTTAATTTAAATCCTTCTCAAATTAAGAATTTATGAGAGGATGTGACTATTACATGCATCGTTTGTGTTGTTTACAGTAAGAATTGGAATTGACTTTCCGACTTCCGACTGTATTTCCTCACGATTTTAATCATCTTCCGTTAATTTATAGTTACTCTACTCTCCAGATTCTCGGATTCTCTGTGGTTATGGTTGATATCCTTGATTGTAATGGTTGCGATTTTACCCAAAAGTCACGCCTAGTCTCAAAAAGAGATTGGCCAAAGGCTAGGATCAGAAAAACCCTTCTCTGATACCAAATGAGATGAACAAAGTTCGCTCACACAAGAATTATCCAAAATACTTGGAATATAACAAAGTAATCCATATAGGACTATAAATAATAAATGAATAGATAAGATATAAGATATAAGATGATTACAATTGAGAACGAGGGCTTGTTAATATAACCACGCAGGGGTGCCCTTAACCAATAGTCATGTCCTCTGAGACATGACCTTTCATTATTAATAATTATTATTATTTATTAATTAATTATTATGTTATGAATATCTATTTATGTATATTTATGTTCATAAACATATACTTCATGTTTTGATGATTATTAAAGAAATGAAAATTGCACTGACAAGAGGTCCCACCTATTTAGTTATTATTTAAATAAACCCTTATTTATATATTATTAATTATTTGTCTCAAATTGGTTAAGCTAATTAAGCTTAACAAAAGGAAGGTAGTTGAACTACCATAACTAATTAGCCAAGAGTAAAAGCTCAATCAAAGGTAAGAGAGAATTGAAGGAGAACTTTTGCTATAAGGTTTGCTCTGTACTTGTGAGATACTTCCATTCTTCATTCATTCTGAGTTTACTAGAAGGTTTGACCATCTTGATGACAACAAGGTCTTATTGAAGGTAGTAGGATTCAAAACTGAAACATATTTTCCAACAGTTTGTCTTTAAAGGTGTATGATTTATCTTTGGCATTCTGTGTGTTCTTATTTGTTTATGGATTAAATTTCATGACTAATAAAGAATATTTTGTAGAGTCAAGTGACAGCATTTTGCAGCAAGTTGGTCCAGATCTTTAGATTCAATTTTCTTTTGTTGTCGGGGTCCTTTTGTATGGTGCCCATCGGAGGCTTCTAAATCTGATTTTGATCCCTACCCTCGCAGGGGTTTGTAAAGAGAATTCAGTTTTGTATCTCAGAATGAAATCAATATAAAAATCAGATTTATGATTTCAGTCTCACATGTGTATTATGATGATTTGGTTCAAATTTTGCTTTTATCCTTGTCTCTTATCCATGTATACACTTATGTAATTTCTTGCTTATTTTATTTCTTTTGCACAATTACATATAATATATATATAACCAGCCTTGGTCCCTCGTACTTAATACTTGTGGATTAAGTGATCTTTTTTTTAATTTTAAGGCTATAAATCCTGGGTAACATTATCAATTATCTTGCCTTAGCCCAGCAAGATCTGAAAATGCTTGAGTAAGGTTCCTCATACCTTTTCCTCAACATTTATTTGGCGACCATACTGGGGAGATCTTCCATATTTCTCTGGTTGATTGTATCACAATTGTATTTTATTTTTTTATTTTATCTGATTACTCTTTGATTGATTTTTTCCATGACAGTACCTATTACAAGACAACCCAATATTGGAAACGGTCTTGATGACCAAACAAGCATTTTGTTGACTTTATTCAACACTATTTTAGGAACTGCTAGTACTCGTGTTGAACTTGAACGCTCTTGGGAAGTAATTGAAAGGAACATAACTATTCGTGAACGTTGGGAAGCCAAGCAAAGGCAACCCAGAAATCAACAGTAACCTCCCTTTTCGATTTTTTTTCATGTCCTTTAATCCTCAAATTTCTCGAAGGAAAATAGGGTTGTCGCCTAAAGCTACCCCTATTTTTGAAATAGGAAGGAGGAAAATTGTCTTATCAACACAACAAAGTGCTCTTAGGATAACCTTATTTGATTTTGCCAGTTCATCTTTATCACCCATACCTATCACTTTCAACATGACATCTATGGGTAGTGGTAGTGGGACCGGAGGTGCCTCCTCCTCGCAACCTTCTGCTTCATCAGTAATTGATGGTATCTACAGTCATCAAATCCCTATTCAATCCACTACCAATCCTACTAAAGTCATAAAGAAATATGGACTTTTCCAATATGAGGAAGATGCTACAACCACCCCAAGGCACATATCTGCTCCCTTGAATCTCGCACCAGCCACTCACCCATTACCAAATTCAAGGATCATTTGTTTAGGTTCTCGGGAACCCATACCGTTAATACAAATGAACACCTAGTAGCATTTTCTGATGTTTTTCATAACATAGGGGCTAACGATAAGGACACTTGCATGCGTTTATTTTTCAACTCCCTCGAAGGGAAAGCTACAGCAAATTTTTTTGACCTCCCTCCCAAAATCCTTTCCACTTGGGAAGAATTGGTTTATTGGTTCAAGTCCACTTATGGAAAGCCCAAGAGTCCAACTGAGCAGTTAAGGGAATACAACAATATTTCCTATAAGGATGGTGAAACCATTATATCTTTTAACCTTTGCTTCACCAAATTATATAATCAAATCCCTAACCTAATCCGCCCTCAAAATCACGCTGCTTTCATGCATTATTATAATGCATTACCTCCCCCCTATTGTCAGAGACTTGAAGAGAAGGCTATTGACAATCTCAGTTCTGCCCTTCAGACTTGCCTAGAATATGAAGAGCAACTCGAAAGAACGGGTCTCCCTAACGGAGACTTGGTCAAGCAAACAGACATGTCTGCCCTCCTACAACTCGTGCAAAATATGAATAATAGGATGATAGCCTACGAGCGAAAAAGAAATTCCTCTTCCTCTTCCTCTTCCCCTGAGGCTTCTTCTTCTTCCTCAGCGCCTTTTAGGAATACTAATGAAAACACTTTTCAGCCAAAGGCCATAATGGCTCGTAGTTGGTGTAACTTCTGCGAAGAAAATCATGAGGAGAGTACTTGCGAAGTTAAGAGGAATGCTAGGGATAAGATCTTTGGCAAAAGGCCCGATACCACGATCGTTGTTTTAGATTGGGTTGAACCAAAAGATGTTATGGTAATCAATACCAAGAATAAATCTTACACTGCCAAGGGCAAATATGACCTTCACCACACTTCTTCCACCCCGAGCTCATCTTCTCAAAGTGATGATACACAAGCTGTCAGGACTTCGGATAATCAAGGAGTGTCTTCTCCTCTTCCCTCGTCTAAGTACAATATCCTTAATCAATTGGCTAATATCAAAGTTGATGCTACTCTTTTGGACATGGTTGCCATCCCAGAACAACAGAAGCATCTTAAAAACTTTATGGAAGGAAAGATTTCTACCATAGCCAATCTATTTGAAAAGTCAAAGGAAGAGGACTCAACTGTAAATAAGATAGGTGTAAATGTTTTTAGGAACCCTGTAAAAAAACCCCATTTCTATATTTCAATATAAATCATGGATAAAATAGCTCATTGTTGCCTAATTGATGATGGGTCCAATGCAAGTGTGATGTCTAAACTTATCATGGAAGAGCTTGGCTTATCTTGCACTAACGAAAATTCTAGGAGCATGCTCTCTTATAATAGTTTGCAGCAATCAACTATAGGTGAAATCAAGGATGTAACCTTAGTTTTGTGTGCACATCCCGAGATAAGAACAACCTTCAACATCCAAGTAATTGATATGCCGGTGAGTAACTATTCAATTATTGTAGGAAGAGATCGGCAAGCTTTAATTGGTGGATACCTTTCACTTGATGGTACACATTTGTCTGTCCCTCGAAACGGAAAGAACATTATAGTCCTTAAGGAAGGAAGAATTTCATCGTACATAGAGAGAGTTCCCCAACCTAATGTAAATTTTCTCGAAGAAGATTTGGGAGTGCACTCTATCTTTGCTGATGAGGGTCACACTATGCTTGAACCAGTTGATTTTGATGATAGCATGTGGCACATGCATTTCGATGGCTCATGGGAATATCTCATATCTTATCACTTTCCGACTCAATGCCCCTAGGGTCACCCGGGATTCCCCCCTTGTGGTGATTTTCATCATCACTAAAGTGAGGGGAGTGTTTATCTAAGGTGACAGTGGATAAATACTCCCATAGTTGTCACACTTTTGTGGTTTGGGTTGGGCTTTGCCCAAGCATTTGAGCGATAACAGGGACAAGAACAGAAAGTATACAAACTCATAAAATCCTTATATAGCCTATAACAAGCACTGCGAGCCTAGTATGAAAAGCTAAGTGAGCATCTTCTGAAAATGAATTTCAAGCACTTTAATCTTTATGATGCAACTATGTTTGTCAAGAAGGTGGCAAAATTGTTGTATATCTTTTAATGTATGTAGATGATCTATTGATAATAGGGAACAATGAAAGCTACATTGCATCCATAAAGAAAGAATTGAAGAAAGGCTTTGAGATGATAGATTTGGGACATCTTCACTATTACTTGGGCATTGAAGTGACTCAAAATCCAAAGTACATATTTATCTCTCAAAAGAAGTACAATGGAGAATTGTTGAACAAGTTTGGCATGGTTGAGTGTAGCAGTCTCTCTACTCCAATGGAATAGAATTGGAAGCTCACATCAAAAGACAATAATGAATTTGAGGATGCAACCAAGTGTTAAAATCAGTGTCACCAGAACCGAACCGGAACCGGCAAAACCGGTCGGTCCGACCGGTTCCAGACCCAGACCCAGACCAGTTTAAATCGGCCCCTCAAACCGCTCCAGACCAGTTCCGTACGAAACCGGTCTTTTTTCCTGAACCGGCCGGTTCCATACGGAACCGGTTTTTTTTTGCCAATGAGGCCCGCGGACGAAAAAGTGAGGGAATTTTTTATTTTTTTAAAAAATTTGGGTTGGGGGCATGCATGGGAAGCTTCTAGAATTGTCTAGAGCCCCTAATGAAGCTATAAAGCCAACCCCACCCCCTCTCTTTCACTCACACTACTCATTTGGCTTCTCTTGAGTTTTTGAGCTAAGGGTTTTTCTTGAGTTTAGAGAGCTAATTGTAGGGCTGAGTTGGAGAGGTTGCTAGGCTGCTTTGGAGAGGTGATTGTTGGGCTCATTTGGAGAGTTATTTTGCCTCTTTTCTTGAAGTTTATTTGGAGAGTTATTTTGTCGAATTTGGGAGCATATTTGGATCTATTTTGGAGCATATTTCTTGGACAGATTTGGAGCTTATTTCTTGGGCAGATTTGGAGCTTGTTTTCAAGGTATGTAAACTATGCACTTACTCCTTAAAAATGTTGTTTTTTTATACAAAAAAAATATTGTTGTTTTCAACTTTTTTCCTAGGCTCTAGCCTCTAGCAATTAAAATTTAAAACTTAAAACTTAAAACACATAGGGTTTTTATTTGCAGATTTTTATTTGTTTCCATGGCTCCTAAAGACAAGAAGGATCCAGCATGG
>JASDQU010503179.1:67654-78241 GCA_032191745.1 Picea mariana
CAAATTTGTGTATAATGGTTTGGATTCACATGGATGCACATGAATATATATGAGAAACTTTGCAAATTTGTGTATAATGGTTTGGAATATGGATTCTAGAATTGGATTCACACGGATGCACATGAATATATATGAGAAACTTTGAAAATTTGTGTATAATGTTTTGGATTCACATGGATGCACATAAATATGTATTTGTTTTTCAAAAATTTGAATATTTTATGTATTTTTAGTTACCGGTTTTTTGATCCGATTTTTGGGGTCGACCGGTTCAATGACCGGTTCGGTTCTGGTAACATTGATTAAGAGAGAATGTTAAGTATGAAAGAGAGAGCTGAAAATTTAAATGTGTGCCTACATTATCAACATGTCCAACAATACATTAACTTTAAGTGATGGCAAATGGCCTTAAGTGTGAAATAGCATGAAAGAGAAAACCACTTATACCATCAATGCATTAAACCATTTAGTGTTCGATTAGAGCATGTAAAATGAGATAGATCTTGAGATAGCTTAGAACATGCAAGTAATTTGTGCCCCAAGGGCCTAGGCTAAAGATTAATGTGTGAATGATATCTAGATCTAGAATATTTTAACCATCAAAGCATTAGGAAATCAATAACACATTATTTATCCTAGCCTTACGATTTTGGGGATGTCTCTCCCAAGGTGTAGGCAATTATTAAGATGAGAAAAGATTGAAAGAGAAAAAGCAAGCAACAACAACTATCAACAACTAAATCACTTGCTAACCCCATGTCCTAGCTTAGGAGAACGATTTTGAGATGAAAAGCTTAAAGATAGATCCAACCCTAAGCTCACACGTAGGAGGTAGGCCGTACCAATTCTCCTCCCAAGCTATGAGCCACTAAAAATGACTAAAAATGAATAGATATATGCACAAAAAGATAGAAAAGTGAAGAGAAAGGTTGAGATTCGTTATCCACTTGAAGAGAAGGGTCTTGGAGTGTTGTGTGGCTAATTTTGGGCAACATAACCCCCTCAACCTGATGAGAACCTGCAAAAACCAGCAAGCTATGCTTGCTGGAAAAGCTACACACAACAATATAAATGAAGAAATTTTTTTGTTTTTAGGGAAGAAATTTTTCACATAAGAATTTTATAATAAAAGTATATTAAGATGACCAATCTATGATGTTAAGCTAGCTGAAATATTATGTGAAGTGGATAGCAAAAAAAGGAGTTTGAGTGAGCTTTGAGGGAGGACTCTTCCTTGAGGCAATCCCAACAAAACCCTAGAAGCAAACTTGCAAAACTTCAACACATGTGATGCATACAAGTAAATAATATGGTTGAATATGCTAACAAAATGAAATACTTGCACCCTATTAGAAAACCCACATATATAGATCAACAAGAATACTCGTTGTATAATCTACCCAAGAATCTACTGTATGCAACCCAAGATGTCAAATCCACAATATTACCTCATATGTAAGCAAGAGACAAGAATACTCGTTCTTCTTCCAATATCCTCCAAAGTTTCTCTTTATTACTCAACAATAGATCTTGGAGAAATACTTGCTCCAAAACGCTAAGGAGTCCAAATGTGAGTTTGGAATGACAGAGGTGCTTTACTTGGGGCACATCATTGCAGAAAAAGGGGTACAGGTATTGTTATCCCCGCTTTTTAGGGATAACTAGGAGATCATGTCTCGAGGCCCACGGGTCCTAGACATGGAGTACCGAGAGAAGAATTGACCTGAGCATGGCCCTGGAGGGCCCATCCTTTTCTTCTTCCATCAGCTTTATCTTGTCAACAGCAACATCATCTATCACCATCGGCTTGGTCTTATATCAGAAAAGGTTCTTGCTCCATGAGGTAATTGGTCCAGGTATCGTGGTATGTGTCACTTTTGATCATTAAAACCTTTAAACATATGCATATGGTTCCTTTTATCTCTAACAACCGCTTGGATCTTACATTTTCCCACTTGACCATGCTTGGGGGAATTGACAGGGTGCCCTAGCAAGCCTGTGCCCATAGGTTTTGGTTTGCCACCGGTGAATTTCTAAAAAGCCATCGTCCGCTCCCATCATGGCGCCATTGTTTCATCTTATCTCCCACTCATTTATCCCATTCCCTTTGTCCGGGCATTGGGTTGACCTATTTGCAGGGTTGCATCTTATCTCATAGGAAGAAGGGGCTAAAGGCCCAGAAGGTAAAAGCAGCTGGTAAAAGACAAAAGCCTAGAAATAAAACCTCGAGATGCTTCGCCCAGGGATCCCCGAGAAGGCAGTAAAAAGCCTCTCAGAAAGAAATAAGAGGGACCCGAAAAATAACAAAACAAGACCTAGTCAGAGGATAGGAGGTCTCATCATGAGCCAACCTATTAGGTCCATGGGTACCTTGCAGTATGACATTGCAACCATCTGGTTACCACGCCAGGGAAGTGACCTTTGGTTGCGTGGACAAGGGAAAGGGGGTCTCATCACGAGCCATCCTTCTCATCTCTATGAAAGTACATGTGGGTAACACTGTCAGCTCAGGTCACCATGCCAAGGCAGTGTCCCCTGGTTAGTGGACACTGTTATGATCTCTGTGACTGATGAGCCCATGGAGGGCGTAGCTTTTGATGTGCAGGACCATGCCCGACGAACAAGTACCATTTGGACCGGTACACATGGGGAGATGACCAATTCCGACCTCCATGGGGCTGAGGAGCCTGTTAACCACCTATTCAACTAGGGGGTCAACTCCATCTACCATGAAGATATGCACCTAATAATAATGTAACGGGTCTACATGGATCATATTTTAAGTCAGTTGTATTAGGACTTCTTCAATAGGAGAGTTCCTTTCACTGAGTGTTTTTTATCCTCAGGTCATTAATTGGGCTTTTCAGCCTTATTAATTTCCCTTGAGTTTTTCACTCCCCACAATAATTTCTCCAAAGTAGTGAAAGGCATTATAATGGACGAGACCTATGTAACTAAGGTTTAGGAGTGTTGTAAATGACCAAGTTAAACATGTCCTAGAGTCTCGCGGAATTCCATTAAGTTTTGATAGGAATTTTTTAATAATTAAAATTCCTGCAAACTGGGGATTTTTAATTATTTTCGATGTAAAATGTAAAAAAATGGTCCTTGGGTATTCTGTATAGGGGTATGAGTACTCAAATCAAATGGTTCATACACCCCTACACCCTTGGACCAAGTCTTAATTCATTTGGACAAGCTTTGCTCGGTCTTTTTCCATGAGGAGTCAAAGTCAGTAAAAAATCAGCATGTAATTGGCTTAATTAAAATTGCCGAACTTTGTAAAAGTCATGAAAGTCGTGAGAGAGTGTGGGAAAAGTGTCCCAATAGCCTTTCCTAAGTTGGGAAAACATTTTCCAACTTAGAAAAAACCCCTTAGCCTAACCCACAACCCACATTCATCATTCTCCTAGAAGAGCCCCCGCTCCCCTCTTGCTCATATTTCATAAAAAATGAAATACTCCATGGGAACCCCTAAAACTTTAGGAAAGTTCCCCACTTGACCCCACTTGAATTTTAAATAATAAGGAAAGGGATTTCCCCCTTCCCAACTCACCCCTCATCCTCCCACTTGCTCTCTTTGATGGGACCTTCCCCCTTTGGATGGGTGACACTTGGGAGCCCATCCAAGTGGGCTCCCTCCTCCTCCTTTCCTATAAATTGAGGCCTCTTCTCCTCATCTTACCATTTATTCTCATAGCAATGATATTATGCCAAAATTTCTATCTTCTCCCTTTCTCTCATGTGCTCTCTCATGTGCAAGTTTTGCCACAAGTATTTGTGGTAACATTTTGGTGGATAATAAAGAAAGCTTTGGAGAAATTTTGGTGCATTGGGAGTTTTCTTGGTGTGCCATTGTGTATGATTGAGGTGATATATTTTTATTTTGTTTCATGTTTTGCATTCACTAGATTGTATGTGGAGATTTAAGCAAAGTAGTCTGCTTGAATATTATTGATAGTAGTATTGCTATTGGTTATGTGGTAGTTCCTTAGATAGTTTGAAAAGTATTTTGCAAACTTCTTGGGATACTCTCACCTTCATTTCTTCTTGTGTAGCAAAGGGAAAGCTTATTGAAAGTCACTAAGGGTTGAAGGATTGGCTCTAGAGTGGAGAGCCAACTCTCTTTAACTTTTCAAAGTTTTAATAATTATCTAACTATTGTTTCATTTTCCTCTTCATGTTTCTAATGTATTGTTATGATATGGAATAGGTCATAGAAATTTCATAAAGATCTCAAATTTTCTATTTAATTTTATTGTTCTTTTAGGCTAATCTATATGACAAATTGTATGGTTTTGTAGCATTTTGAAGGGTATCCTTTAACATTATTTCTTGCAGATTTTTAGCTTAAAGGGAGAGTTGCTACAAGCCATTTAGTCCCAAAAGCCTCCAAAGGGCATCTTGAAGTTGGACATCAAGTCCACCCTCCTTATACCCTTCTAAAGTGATTGTAAGCCACCCTTGAGAGTCTCTTGGGTGTGCCTTCTTGCAAAGTTACTTTAAAAATCTGATATTGTAATAGTTAGGATTTCTCATTTTTGTTTTTCATTTTTACACCCATACTTGGCCAAAACGGTAGGCATTGTGCCTCCACTTGTGCCATAGTTGTGAGGTTTGCATTTTCATTTTCAAAAGTCTTATATTTTTTACATAATACCCAACTTGGCCAATACAGTAGGCATTGTGCCTCCACTAGTGCCATTGTTGGAGTAGTTTTGCTTTCAAGTCTTTTCATTCTTTCAAGCAATTTAATTTTAATTCTTTATTTATATCCACATTGGTCAAACGGTAGGCATTGTGCCTCCACATGACCGGAATTGTGAGGCAACAATAATTTCATCTATTTTGTAAAGCAAGCAATAATCTAATTTCATTATTTGTTTAAGGCAAACTAATAAAGCATCTCAATACATTTATTTTGCCCCATCTTGCAAGAAGGTGTCCCCTAGCCATTCCTTGCAATAATGGAAGGCTTGTTATAATATTAAAATCATTGCTCAAAGTAAAATTTATTTCCCAATGTTTGCCCTGTATTCTCTCCCCTTGCCACTTAGTTGGATCCTGGGTGACTAGAAAGGGAAAAGGTTGGAGGTAGTAATTAGGCATCCACAACCAATTTTTGTTCTTGCACCATAAAATCAAAGACTTGGAAAGAAGCTCGGGGTGCTAGGTCGGGGACGATCTCATGACGCTCGACGTCCTCCGGGTGGAGTACTTTGCAACTTTGGGTTTGACCTGCGGAGCTAGGGTAGGCCTTGTTACCATACTTTTTGAGCACCCAACACTCCCTTTTGGTCAAAATAATAATGGTTTTGGGGTAGTCACATAGTCTAGAAAACAATCATTCACACTTAATCCCCCTAATCGAAGTGACACATAAAACTTACTAAAATCAAGTTACACACTACATTCATAACACTTGCAGCACAATTTCATTTCACAACATAATATCTCAATTTCATTTTGCAAGCCATCTTGTGGTGGTGTGATTCATTTTGCAAACAATCTTATGGTGGTGTGATTCATTTTCAAGCAAGTTTTCATTTTAAGTTTCACAATCACTTTTAAGGCAATTCACTTTTCATACATTTGGGTATTTCAAGCAATTAACATTTCAAGGCAATATCTACATTTTGGTGTCTCATGTGATTGATGTATAATCTAATCTCCTTTGTATATTTTTAATGTCATCTAAAGTGGTTTTTCTTTCTTCATAAAGTTTCGTGTATGATATATTTCATCATTTCATTTTGTGAGTTGAATGTTTCATTTATCTAATTATCTCTTTCATGTATATTGTGCAATCAACTAGTTATACTTGTTCATTATAAGATATCTTGTATTTCAATTTGTATATCTCAATTGTAACGTAATTCTTGTTATATCCTATAGCAGTGTTTATCTCTTGTATAAGTTGTATTCAATCCTTTAATTGTGTAATCTAATTGACCCCTTGCCCAACCTTAGGCACTAGTAATAGGTTACTTAGGGAAAGGTTTGATTCTCATTCTAACGATTTGCATTTGCATTTTTGCTAGCCATAAAGGCTAGCTTCCCCTCACCTTTAATAAACTAAAATTAACCTCTAGAATTCATCTAAAAATTCATCTAGTAACTAGGGTCTACCCCCTTTGGCTTCCCTAGGAGTAAGCCTAGACGGAAGAGGCTCAAGTCAAAGTGACAGCGTGGGCTTTGAACCTAGGCATTGTGCCTCTAAGGACACACTAAGTGAGCAGGACTTAGCTCACGTTTGCAAGTCTGTATAAGGACGGCAACAGAGCCCACCAGATGGATGTTGAGACTCCATCAGGGGGCAGAGATAGGATGGAGATGGATCAGGGCCTTTACACCAGAGAAGAAGAGGACGTTCCATTAGGGGCACTTTGGCTGAGCTGAACCTAGGGGGATTGACCCACTTGCAGTGGGACGTTGGCTCCAGTTGACCCAAGACGTCCCCAGGAGGCTTATGACGTCATCATGAGCATATGGCAGATGGACAGTGTGGAAGTTTGGAAGAGCCCAAGGAGGGCTAACATTTGGCTTCTGGATGCTGCACTGGCCCTAGAAAGGGATAACGTCTCCCTCAGAGGGGCTGGACATCTCACCTTTTACTTGATTAGGGATTTTACTTAGCATTTAATGTAAAAACAGTATGATTTTGACATTATAGCCTTGTCGACGTTTTTATGACCTAAAAAGTAAAATTAGGTCATTGATACACTATATATTGAGGGTTTTGACTCTCATTTTTATCATCACAAACTCACTCACTCATAGTGAGGTCTGATTTGTAGTGCCCTATTGGGGTTTTTAGCTAAACTAAGTGATGTGCACTTGTTGAAGGAAGAAATTTTTGGCATTTATGGTGTTTCTCTTGAAGGAAGGTGTTACAACTAGGGTTTGCATGGTTATTTCTTCATGAATTGTAAGTGTTTCTTCTGCAAAAATTCTTATTGAATGGTTGTAGTTTAAATTTCTTGCATATTTCTTATAAATTTGCTAAATCAAAACCCTAGGTGACAAGCACACAAGTAGGTCCTTGTCTCATGTCCCCTGATAGAGAAACCTTCAGCCATTGAAAGAGAGGAAGAGAGCCTAGCCATAGCTACACTCCTTGTTTCTCTTTCCCCTGTGCTGGTCATACCTTTTAAAGTCCTAGAGGAGGAAGATGTCCCAGGCCTAGGTTATCTACACTTGGGGTTGTTTTTCCTTTAGGGTTTGATGAAAGAGACTTGTTGTAGCAACACTCTCCCTCATTAAGCCCTCTTGTCTTGATTTTGTGCTTCATCTGAGCTAGTCGTTTGTCGGGAAGGAGGAGAGAACACGAGGCCTTGCTTTTGCAACACCAGAGTGAGCCTCTCTCCCCTAGGATTCTGTCTTTGAGGCCCTGCATTAGCAGCACCTTGAAACTTTTCCCTTCAGTCCTTTGAAATCTCATCTCCTTCAACCTGTGCGTCCTTCACTTATTGACTCCATTCTACCCTAAGGCACTGATCCCAAGACCTCCAACGTTGAAGTAAGACTTTGATCCAAACACTCTCAAAACTTGAATTTAAAACCCTAACTGGACTAACCCTAAGTTGCCAACGTCACTCTTGGTTATTTCATCTCAATGCAGCAACGTTTTACTTTATGAGCAATTGAATGGTTGTTGAAGGCATTAATTGAGTTAAGAAGTGATTTGTTGTATTGAATGATGTATCATTCTAGTATTTATTGGTGAAGTGACATTACTGCTATTGCTATTTTGTAAACATTGACTTCGTCAACATTTACTTTTAAACTGCTCATATTGAATACAAGATAGTCTTTAATATACATGAAGTACTAATCAAAGATTGCACGTATCAATTTCCTTGTTGTATTGTCTCAAGCAGGTGCTTTTCTTTTCTTTGGTTATATCATATTATTGGTTGTTTAGCCGTAACTATCTGACTAGCGGTGATCTGTGAAAGGGGAATTTGCCCTTGTCCTTTTATCCCTTGCCCTTTCAAAACCCCAGGTCACCGGGGATGTCTCCCCTGGGCCTAGCCTCCCTAAAGAGAAAGAACCTACCCATCGAGGTGACATTGGGTGGGATAGGTTCCTGTTACGCCAGTTTGGCCTTATACCTTATAGCCTTTACTCCTAGCTACAAACTATGCAATAACATTTTGGCGTTGCTGTCGAGGAACACTGAGTCAATTCTCCTCAAACGAC
This sequence comes from Picea mariana, assembly GCA_032191745.1. Lineage (NCBI taxonomy): Eukaryota > Viridiplantae > Streptophyta > Pinopsida > Pinales > Pinaceae > Picea > Picea mariana. The sequence continues at coordinate 75,857 of JASDQU010503179.1, forward strand.
AAATATTTTCGGTAAGCCTTGCCTCTAGAGTTTTATCTAACAAGCTTACCTGGCGACTCCACTAGGGTGTTTTCCCTTATCCTTTGATAGTTTCAGGCAAATTATCTGGCGACTCTACTAATTTTTTCAGGGTGCCACCTTACTCTCAAAATCTATGATATTTCCAAATTATGGGATCATGGCACACTGGGAACAAATGTATCCGAGTATTGATTTCATAAGTTTTCAATGATACCCAAATTACTTTGATACAAAATGGCTAAACAACTCTCCAACATTTTTGGGCCTCCCAACTCCTCACATTGTAAATATTTTGGAGTATTTGAGTGAGATAAATTTGGGAGGAGAGAATACTCTTATAAAATTATTCATACTCACTCTACCATCCTACTTGCAAGATCGGTTTAAGAGTTGTTGTGAAGACAGGGGTATATCATATTTCATACACCTCATCAGTAGGTTCATTGACCTTACCAAACCATGCTGCCAAAGGTATGAAGATGCCCTTCATAATCTCACAATAGCCTTGGAAGATGGGGGATTCACTACTGAGATTGTGGCAGATCTCAGAAATGCTTATCATGTTCAAAATCAAGAACCCTCTAATATGAAAAAAGAGATCCATGTAGAACGTTGTCAACCCCTTGAAAAGGAGCAGGATTTTTCCCACGATTCAATAGTGTTGTGAAGACATGACTAAAGAAGTGAATTGTGAGGATGAAGCACCAGTAACCACTCCTCATCCTGATGAATCCCTCCAAGATCCTATCCCTCCTGCACAAGATGAAGAGAATGAGGTAAGTCATTTTCCTTTCCATTTTTTTGATGATACCATGTTCTATGACTCAGAGAGTGAAGAGGAAATGGAACCCTTGGACAAGCTTGATCCTCTATGTCTCAAGACTGAAGATGTGGAGGCAGATCTTCCACTTGATGAAGTTATCCAAACACTTGAAGCTCATGCATAGGAAGGATTAAACAAGGTGAGTTATTTCAAAACTTTCAATGATTCTTTATTTTATGATGTAGAGAGTAAACAAGTATCATATGTTTTAACCCCTTCATGTTATGATGAAGATAATGACTTTGTTGATAATTTTGATGAATTCATACATGTCGAGAAACATGGATGGGATATGATTAGATATGATAGCAATCCCATGTACAACATTGATGGCCCTTTCCAAAGGTTTCCTTTGCATTTATCACACGAACTTACTAATAATTTTGACATCTAGCAACAAGAACCTGACCTTATTCAGACACCCAAGGATGACCTAATGCTATGCTCTCCGATTAATTTTCGGTCATACAGTCATACCTTGAGGACATTGATGACTATCCATATGAGCACTTAGATTTATCCTATGAAGAAATTTATCAACCAATGTTATGCTCAGATATTGATAAAAATGAGGAAGTTACTTCCCTGAAGCAGGATACTTGTGATAAGATTTTCCACCCCCCTTTGATCACTTTACCTCCCTATGTCACTGAAGCTGTGGTTTGGAAACATGTCCCTTATCCCAAGTCTCCTGTAAGGAAAAACCTCATTCTGGATTTTAGGGGAAATTTGAGTGCCTCAAGGAGAAGCCTATTATCACAGTTTTGTAACCTCCCCTTTAGGAATGGTCAGTCATCCTTTCAGTTTTTGCTAATCCCTCCTCGGGCCTCACATTGTGAAGACGTCCAAGGTAGTCGGCATTCAGATTCCTCGAGTTAGTCTTCTGAACCTTTGACTTTTCACAATCCATTCCTGAGATGGATTAAGCACTCTCCTGAGAGTATGTATTAGGATCACTTTTTCCCTCCCACCCACCTCCATGAGTTAGACTTTGAGATTTCCGATGATATGATATATATTCTAACCCATGACATTTTTGTGCTTGATTTATCACTATTTTGGTTTATGATGAAGCACAAAGGCAGGTATCAAGGAACNGACTACACCCAACATTCCAGCCAATAGGTAAGTACAGGTAAGAAGTTTGCTTTCATCTTCTTACTCATTGATTGTTTTCTTTCAGTTTATATATATATATATATAAATATATAAACTGAAATATATATATATATATGTGTGTTGGGGTGGCATTACCGCCCCATTTTTGTTACAGATGCCCCTATTGAGATTGAGCAGGTGTGCAAGTTATGCCAGAGATGTTGAGGTTCTCATGCGCTCTATGGTGAGCACATGTCCCCGAGTTGGAGCCAGATGTGATCCCCTCTTTTTAGGGATAACTAGGAGATCATGTCTCCACGCCCACAAGTCCTAGACATGGAGTACCGAGAGCAGGATTGACCTGAGCATGGCCCTGGAGGGCCCATCCTTTTCTTCTTCCATTAGCTTTATCTTGTCAACAACAGCAACATCCATCTCCATCG
>JASDQU010503180.1:16815-36217 GCA_032191745.1 Picea mariana
TTTTTTTTTTTTTTTTTTTCCTTAGTTTAGGTGTTTAAATTTGTTTTTTTTAATATGATGATGATGATGATTTATGTCCACTAAGACCAAATTGGTCTATCGGAGGTTAATTGTTTTTTGTGTTTTTTAAACCTTTCTAAAGTTTTTGGGCCATAAATTTGCTTTCTTACCTTTTTTTTGGTTTTTTTCTGGTTTTAACTTAGTTTATATATTTGTTTTATTTTTTGTTTTATTTTCCTCTTTAGTTTCTTAAGTTTTTCTTTAATTTTTTTTTATTATCGCAATTTGATTTTTAATTTTTACATTTTTTTTTTAATTTCAATTCTTTTATTTTTCTTAGTTTTTTTTAGTCTTTAATTTATCAAAAAAAATTTGAATTATATTTTTTTGCTAAATATTAAAAAATAGTGTTATTTAACTACAATTTTTTCTATGTATTGAAGTAAATGTAAACAACATGTTAAAAATGACGTTTTCCACTATATTTTAAAAGTATGGAACAATAAATTAATTGAGACACAATTATATGAAAAATCGTAACTTCGAAAAAGTAAATGGTAAAAAATATTTTTAAGATTGAAAGAAGCATGGAAAATGACTAAAAACATCGTTGAATAAAAAAAAATGAGAATTTTGAAAATAGATGAAAAATAAGCATTTTAAAAAAAGTGTGGAAACATTGTGGATTGAAAAATTTTAAATATCGAAAAACCACCTAGAAAGGGAGAGGGGGTGCTACCGGTAGCACCATTTTTAAAAACGGGGTAAAAATTTAGACCCCCGCAAAAATGAGAACTATGTAGAGTTCTCGTTAAGTTGGTAACTATGTTAAATATGTTCTTATCACTTGTCTGCTTTGAACAACCACTATCAATGTACCAATCACTTCTTTTGCTTTGGGCTTATAGAGCAATGGAACATTATTCAACATTTAGTTTATCCTGCTTTCTTATCCAAATTATTGATGGTCCTTTTGCATGACTGTTGAAATCCTACTGTGGTTGCTTTGAAGGAACTGACAATCTACAATCTTTGGCCATGTGTCCAAAATTTTTGCATTCATAGCATTGCACTCCATCATTTAATGATCCAAAACTATTATAGTTTATGTTAAACGCTTCATGAGGCTTTATGAGATGATTGATTCTAGAGTGACCTTCATAGTTGTCTATGTCCTTAGCATAAGCTTTGCAGTTTATTGTTTTGTGCCCAAAATTGTTACAAGAATAACATGAACCAAGAAAGATAGTTTGATACTTGGGAGATCTTCTGAATGGTGTTATTCTTCTGTATTTTTTTTCTTGATTCCTTTCCATGGGCGTCTGTTGATTTTGAAGCCTAATTCATCTAGACGGTGCCATCCTTTTGAAATATTCTTCTTGAGCTATTTCAATTTCTCGATTGTTATCATTTGAATGTGTGCATATGTCCTTCTTGTTGGATCCTCTGGTGACTTTTGCATAAGTATTTTGTTCTTCTTCATCTTCTGTAGTCATAGAGATCAAGCCCTTCTCTGTATAGGTTTGGTTGTATCCCAGTCTAGACCTGTCATGATATGGCCTTTGAGCGCTGATGATTTCATCCAGTATTTTTGTGTTGTTTTGCTACATGTCTCTTTTATGAATTTTCTTCGTTAGTGAAACTATTTTTGTTTCTAATCTCTCCTTATCCTTTTCTTTTTCTTCCAGTTGGCTTCTGAGTATTTCTTCAATCCTTCTGGCTTCTTCAATTTGTACGTTTAGGTTCATTATCATCTATTGATCTTCTTCAGAATTAGAACTTTGAGAACTCTCTTTTAGCTTGAGTAATTCTCCCTTGAGTGATTTGTTTTTCGTCCTCTCTTTCTTTAGTTCACTTAAGGCGTTGATTAGTTCTGCTTCAAGATATACCTCACCTTCTTATTCATAATCCTCTTCATCATTTTCAAAATCCATAAAGAGTACATTTTATGAGTCATTCTCGCTATCATCATCCTCATCCAATGAGGAACTGTCCTCTTTTGAGTAGATACTTTCCTTGAAGAATTTATTTTGATTTCTTCTCTTGTTTTCCTTTTTATATATCTTTTCTTTCTTGGGAGATTGTTCTTCATCAATATCTAACTTCTTAGAATAAAGACATTTATAGGAAAAATGATCAATTTTACCACAATTAAAGCATATTAAGGGAAGCATGCCTTTGTACTTGTTAGTTCCTTTCATCAACTTCCTTACGAAGTTGCCTATTTCTTCATCTTCATATAAATCATCACTGTAGTTGCAAATTGGCTTTGATTTTTTCTTATTATTCCTTGTCTTCTTGGATTCTTTGAAATTTGCTTCCTTTTTGGGTGGATTCTCTTGTTATGTTCTCATTTCATAAGTTGTGAGTATCCCATTTAACTCGCCCATGCTTAGTGTAGTAAGATCTTCTCTTTCTTCCATGGTGGAAATATTAGGATCAAATCTCATTGGAAGAGATCTTAGTATCTTACTATGACGGGTTCTTTAAGTTATTCTCCCAAACCTTTGATAGCATCTAGACTATTTCATCAACTCACAAAAAATAGACTGCAATATCTTCATCTTCCTTTGTTTTCAGTTGTTCAAATTAATCTATGTAAGTTTGAAGCTTGGCCCCTTTGACTTTGTTATCTCCTTCCTAAACATTTTGAAGTTTTTCCCAAATATCTTTTGCATAATGACAGTGCATAACCTTGACATATATTGATCTAACAATACCACCCAGAATAGCATTGGTAGACTTTGAATTATTTTCTTTGAGTTTCTTTCCATCCTTATCCGTTGGGGGAGTGGCAGGTGTTGTGTATCCATTTACTATTGCTTGCCAGACATCAAATATTTGTGCTTCTATAAACATTTTCATCTTCTTCTCTAGAAGGCATAATTTTTTCCATCAAACAATGGTGTTCCATTCTTGGTGCACTCCATAATCTACCTTCTAGTGATTAAACTATTTTTTTGAAGGACCTGCTTTGATACCAATTGTTGGAATACTTGGGGGGGGTGAATCAGTATTATGAAATCTTTTACCACTTTTAATTAGAATATGTAATAATTAACTTTATAAGCAATATATCATGAGAAGTACCAATCAACAGTTCATAACAATTAACCACAGATACACAGTACAACATAATTTACATGGAAACCCAAATAGGATAAAACCATGGAATGATTTCTTATATATATATATATATATATATATATCAAAGATTACATTCATAAGAAGCACCAACTTATGAATTCTCCAACACCAACTTGAAGGAGGCTCCAACCTAAAGGAAGCTACAACTCCCTGCATTCTAGAGCTCCAACTAGAAGAAGGCTCCAACCCTCTGCTTTACAGGCTCCAATGATTTATGTGGATATTGGTGGCCACCCATCTATTCCAACTGACTCCTCTTGACGGTTTTACTTCAACACATTTTTTTGTAATGATGACATTTCTTTCTTATTCTGGGTTTTGCACTTCTGGGGCTATCCTAAAGCCCTACACAATATCCAGGTGGATATTGGTGGTCGTCCACCTATTCCAACTGGATTATTTTGGAACTGATTCAGGTGGATATTGGTGGTCACCCACCTATTCCAACTGGATTATTTTGGATTCTGTACTTCCAAGGTCATTTTGGGGCCCTAAATAGTATCAAATAATCTGAACGACATCTAGTGCTCAAATACCACAGTTTTCTGCATAGATACATTCAAACAGAAATGGAGTTTATGGACACTGCATCACTAGGTGTAGCTTGTAGATATGTTGTCAATATCAAGTAGAAATTTAAGAAGAAGACGTGAGATTTTGGATCTGCAAACTCCTCATAGATAAAGTAGGTCAAAGGTTTCCCCAACCCACAAAACAAGGTACATATCAAATATGGTCACTCTCAGGACAACCATTCCAAGCCTCAATCCAAGAAGGGTAATGAGAAGTCGAAGAAGGACACGGGAAAGTGGTGTGAATACTATAAAATCCCTTGGCACAACATTGAAGAATATCGCTCCAAGTAGTCACTGGTGGCCAAGCTAAAATCTTCTGAGTCAGAGGTAGATTCTGACTCCAAATCAAATCCATAAGGAGGGAAGTGGATTATCAATGTAAAACCCAATGCCATTGTCACTACCACCAAATTCCATCCAAGCAAACCAGAAGAACCAGAGGAAGTGGAAAGCNGTCTCGGAAATATGTCGTCCCGGAAATATGTCGACCCGACGAAAATATGTCGGCCCGGCGAAAATATGTCGGCCAGAAACCGGCGAAAATATGTCGGCCCAAAAAAAAAAAATTTGGGGGTGCTGCCCCCGAACCCCCGCGCAGGGGGCTCCGCCCCCCTACACCCCCCTGCGCGCCCAGCACAGGTGCTCAGACACTACTACTCGTGCAAAGAATATAACACATACCCAACATATTTAACTCACATATGTGGGTAAAGGGGGCTCTACTTCATTTCATTGTCGATAGTGGTAGTCAGAAGAACCTGATCTCAACATAGGTCATCAAGCGGCTAGACCTATCGATGACACCACACCCGCATCCCTACACCATCGACTAGCTTTTCCAAGGAAGACATCTCTGTGTCATCCAACAGTGTCATATTCCCTACAACATCAAGCCCTTCAAAGATGAGGTATTATGTGATATTTCTCCCCTTGAAGTTTGTGATATTATTTTAGGACAACCATATTTGTGGAAGCGACATGTTGTGTATATGTCTAGACCCCGCAGTGTTATTATCACTTTGGGTAGCAATTGTACAGGATACCAGAGCTAGCGTCGCCTACCGTTATTTATTTAATCTATGTTAAGCAATGAAGTAAGGTCATTTCACATACCGGGAAGTTTGTCTTCTTTGTGATCCATGCTCACAGTAAGTAGAAGGTCGTTGCCACATCTGTGCCCTATACACAGAGCCTCTCTTTGTAGCAGAAGAGTGGACGAGATCATGGAAGAGTACAAAGACATATTCTCCTCAGCCACCGAGGTATTGATGCACTGATAAGTCAAGCATCCAATTGATCTAACCCTTGGTGTACCTCTTCCTAATGGACTAGTATATCATCGCTCATTGATGGAAAATGATAAAATTAAGTGTCAGATCCAAGAGCTACCTCAAAAGGGGCACATCAAACCTAGCTCCTCCCCTTGCAGAAGCTCAATTGTACTGGTGTAGAAGAAATACGGGACCTGGAGGCTCTGCATTGATTACAGAGTATTAAACAAAATCATAGTCAAGAACCGATACCCAATTCCCTGAATTGACGTCCTTATTGACCAACTTAAGGGGGAAAATTTATTCAGCAAGATTGACCTAAAGTCTAGCTACCACCAGGTTCCCATCGAACCAACTGATGTATGGAAGACAACTTTCAAATCTAAATAAGGTCTCTTCGAATGGTTGGTCATGCCCTTTGGCTTAAAAAATGCACCAACAAATTTCATGAGGCTGATGGATGATGTATTGAGACCCTTCACTAACTCTTTTGTGGTGGTATATCTGGATGACATCCTCATATTCAGAAGAACGTGGGAGAAGCACATGCAACATATTCAACAGGTTTTGAGCACTCTATGGTAGCACAAGCTATATGACAACTTGGACAAATGCTCCTTTGGTATGAACAAGGTCCAATACTTGGGATACATTGTTGATCAACATGGGGTACATGTGGATCCATCTAAGATCCAAGTCATCTGTGACTGGACAACCTCGACCACACTAACCAAGCTTCGGAGCTTCTTGGAACTTTTCAACTTCTATCGATGGTTCATGTTGGGATTCTCCCATATTTCATGGGCCCTTGGCAAAGTGACCAAGGGCGGTGGCAGGGAAACGTTTGGATGGGTGAAGGAACAACAACGAGCATTTGATGATCTGAAGCATTGCTTGTGCTCATCTTGAGTACTCTCTTTACCTGATCTACAACAATCGTTCGAGATTGAGATTTGTGCATCTGACTATGTTGTAGGCGTAGTTCTCACTCAACACAGTCATCCAATAGCATACCATAGTGAGACACTCTCATATATCATCTGGAAATACCCCACCTATGACAAGGAAATGTATTCCATTGTGCAAGCCTTCCATAAATAGAAACATTACATTCTGGGAAAGGAGACAATCATCCACACTGATCACAAGCCTCTAGATTTCATACAGACACAGGAGAAGTTGCAAAATGACTGCCATCAAAAGTGATCCACATACCTGCTGCATTTCCATATCAACATCAAGTATAAGAAAGGGAGGACAAATTGTGTCAATGACTACCTCAATCGACCTCTCGTGGCTGCACTCACCACTGTGCTCCATTCATGTGGACATGAGGCATCTGAGTGGCCCCAACTTTATCAGTGAAATCCAGACTTCACCACCACCTATCAGCTCTTGGGTATAGGCGCGAATGTCACTGATTTTCACATTCAATATGAATTGTTATGCCATCTGGTCCACCTCTATGTTCCTACAAGCATGCATGCAAAGCTGATTTGGGAGGCTCATTACAATCGGATGGTAGGACATTTTGGCATGGAGAAAATTGTGGTCATTCTACAGAAACATTTTAATTGGCCAAAACTTCGACAAGACGTCAACAAGTATATCAGATCTTTCATTGTATTTTCCATTGCCAAGTTAGCCATCAAGAAGCAAGGCTTATACACCCCTCTTTCTACTCCCAAGAGGCCTTGGGAATCCATATCAATGGATTACATGTATGGCCTTCCATCCACAAATAAATACAATGATTGTATATTTGTGGTGGTTGATCAGTTTTTGAAGATGGCCATTCTCACAGCCTGCAAGAAGAGCATCACAGTGACAGATACTTCCAAGCTCTTCTTTGAACAAGTGTGGGTCCATTTTGGGATACCATGGACCATCATATTCGATCAGGACAACATGTTCCTCAATGCATTTTGGTCAAGTCTCTGATCATTGTTGGACACCAAGCTCACTAAATCCACTGCCTTCTACCCTCAAACTGGTGGCCAAATAGAGGTCGTCAATTAGATTATTGTGGACACCCTATGCATGTATAACTCTAAGCATCTACGTACATGGGATGAGATTCTTCCCTATGTTCAACACAATTACAACAGATCTCTCCATAGCTCCACCATCCATATCTCATTTCAGGTGGGGTTGGGATTCCAACACTTGGGTCCCATTGATGTTGCACTACCTCTTGCAACCACATGGACAAAATATTCCCATGTTTAGTTTGAGGTCAAAAAATCCACTAGATTCATTGAGAGGATTTAGCACAACCACCAACAAGTCCATGAGATTTTGCAAAAATCCAATGCTAAGTACAATCAGCGCCATGATCAACATCGGGTACCGCATAAGTTTCAGGTGGGAGACAAGGTCTGGTTACATTTGTAGAAAGAATTCCTTACAAGGCCCCATTGGAAGCTACATCCACTTCATTATGGGCCTTACACTATCACCAAGAATGTGGAGGACAATGTTTTTGAGATCGACACTCCCCCCTTCCTTGGCTTGCACCCAGTGTTCAATGTGGACCTCCTCCAACCATATTTTCCACTATTATTGGACACCTCAAAGATTGTAGAACAATTGACACCAACAGAGCTCAACCCTGACAACATGGAACATGCTTCCACTAATCAGATAGTGGGAAAATAGGTCAAGGGCTCTTGCCAACAAAGGATCCATCTTTATCGAGTTGTCAAGTCAAGGCATCTCCTGCACTAAAGCGAGTGGATCACCCAGGGCCAAATTCAGTAGAAATTTCCTCACCTGATGGGGGCACTCAACGCAATGGATACCATTACTTCCTAAGGGTGGAGGACTGATCTAGGTGGATATTGGTGGCCACCCACCTATTCCAACTGACTCCTCTTGACAACTTTTAGTTTAACACGTTTCTCTGTAATGATGAAATTTCTTTGTAATTATGGGTTCTGCACTTCCCGGGCTATCCTGAAGCCATACACAGCATCCAGGTGGATATTAGTGGCCACCCACCTATTCCAACTGGCATATTTTGGCACTGATACAAGTGTATATTGATGGTTTCCCACCTATTCCAACTCACTTATTTTGGAAGTTTTCATGTCAGTACATTTTCATGTACTTCCAAGGTCGTTTTGGGGCCCTAAACAGTTTTGTTTTTTTGCTTTCCATAGTCAAACTATATACAAATTTAGATTTTTATGGCACAATGTGTAGTTCTTGAAAATACCTTTCCAACGGGCTATCACACACCTAAAATGGAGGTTGTATGCAAAAGTTACGACCCCGAGAAGTTGAGGTACCAACTTACGCATCGCGACCCACATAAATTTTGGCATTTCATCTCCTAGGGTTAGGTTTTTGTATGTCTAGGGTTTTGGAATTCATGAGTAATGTTAAAAAGGCCTTTGGAGCCTCATTGTAATCATTTTTCTTAGAAGGATGTTCGTAGCAGCCACATCTCTTCTCAGAGATAGCTACCACCATTCGAGCAAGTTGTTTCAGTTCTGTAGTTTTATAGTTTCATCTTATTTATATATTCAATAGAAGTTATTGTTCACTGTATATATGTTTCTATTCTTTGTATCTCTATGTTATTGTATTCAATATGTTATTCATTACATTCCTCTGATAAATCTGGATCATCCAACCTGAAGGAAGCTCCAACTCCCTATATTCTCTGGCTCCAACTAGAAGGAGGCTACGACCCCCTTTCCTTGCCCCGTCTTGCCTCTCTTCAATATAAGTGTAGACTCAACCTGTCACTACCACTGATATTGATAATCAAATTGTCATTGTCATTGTATCTATCATTGTATCTGTCACTGTCACTATCACTATCATTGCCACTATATATGTCATTGTCATTGATACTAATACACCATCATCATCAACCTGATCCACTCACATAGATCATATCAAAACAAATCCTCAACATCAAGTATTCAAACCATGTTCCAAAATATACCTCAAGCATGTACCATATCCTCTATGAACCATGTACCATAAGATATTCCCCAATCATATGACATCCAAAACATATACCATGTGTATGCCTCAAATGTATGCCAATATCACAAAGATGTGCCTCTAAAAATGAACCATAACATCCATAAACCAAGTACCAAGGATATTTATCAAGCATGTAACCTCAACCATATGAAACCGTGTACCAAAAGGCCTCCAAAACATGCCCTAAGTATGTGCCAAACCATCCATGATACAAGCATCAAATACAGATAAGAACATACCTTTGATCATTTAGAAAACTCGATGCATATTATCATAGACCTGCAAATCAAACTGGAGCATATCAACTTCAGCAAACATAATATAGCATATTCAATAACTTTTCCTCAGCCTCATTGGATGAAGACTAGTCATCTGGCAAGGCCTCACGGGATGAGTGTCGTACAACCTGCGGGGGTGCCTCATGAGACACTTGTAGCCTAACCTATGGGGGTCATATAAATTAGGGTTTTCATAAACCCTTTTCTCTCTGCAACTATAAGAATTCCACACTCCTTTCTTCCTCAGATTCGCTTTCTCTCTACGAAACTATTTACCAAAATATCACTTGAAAGATAGATAATCAATAAAATTGTGTGTGTTTTAAATGAGGGGCTCCTTGAAGTGTATTTATACTTTTCCAAGTGATCTATTTTCTTAAATTTAGGGTCAACATGTACTTTCTTGTTATAATTGTTTTACCCTTTAATTAATGACTTGTAACTTCTTGTTGCAACTCTTTAGGGGATTCTCAACCATTCTTTGAGGCTTTCAACTTCAATAGGTCATAACTCCTCAATCGTGAGGAACCACATTGTGTACCACCTACTGTTGGAAATGGAATGGTGAGGACTATCCATCTATGAGGCTTTTGTATGTACTTGTAATGCTCTTCAACCTCATTTTCCTCTGTCAATTTTGGGCCTCATGACCACACGTCTGGGATTCTTATAGACTTCTTCAAAGCATCTTCCTGTGAGGTCCATGATCAAAGATATGTCGTAAGGGGACCACTTTAGAGACTTATTTAATTATACCCATTACTTCTGGAGGTTTCTATACTTCTTCTAAAGTTGACATCTATGACAATTAATTTTCCAACAAGTAGAACAGAAACCAAGTGATCCAATCATACTTGGGTGTTATAAAAATGCAATGCATGCAAATGTAAAATATTATATTTGGGCTTTAGATATAGATGATTTAGATGGAGCTATGTGAAAAGAAACACAAATGGAAGAAGTCATTCTAGAAACATGCGTTGACCCTGAGATTATCCTTGGAAAATTTCAAAGGAAAATGGATACCCTTACTATATCAAATCAAGGAGCATCAACCTCAAAGAATGTTGACAATCATGGAACAATGAATGTTGAAAATAAAGGAGTTGGTGGAGGGATCCTTCAAGTAGTAATCCCTAAATTAATAAATGATTCAGTTAGAACTCAAGAGACAAGGAAAAGAATGGAGATAGCTCAAATGAATCAAACGATTCGACGGATGAAGAATGAGCTAACAAGATTGAGAAGAGATGAAAATTTTACTCCTACCAATCAAAATCCTAGAATTTTTACCCAGGAGAAAAGAAGAAATCCCCTCTGTGAATAGAGAATAAGAGATGATGATAGAATTGAATAGCGTAGGAAAAGAGCACCTAGAGTGCCAAACCCTAATTCCATCATATTGGAAGAATTGTTTTATGAATAAATTTTTGATAACTTCGACCAAGAGCTCGAAATCATTCAAGATTAAAGTCTTGAATCTATACATACATATGAAGGTGAATCATCCTTGTGTATTTTTTATGAACACAAAGAGTTAGATATCACACAAGAAAACGTTGTGCAAATGAGGGCACAAATCAACATATTCAAAACAAAAGAGATTGTTGAAAAATAATAAGAGAAAAACAAACAAATGTTGCAGAAACATCAAAACAACAAGCAAATGCCAATCAAATAAAGAATCCTCCATAGATGACTTATAATGTAATTGATTACTTGAACAAGATGAGAATTACACTCTCTTTCATGGAAGTTGTAAAAATCCCACAACAAAGAGAAAATATTCTCAATAAAGATATTGTAATAAATTCCAAGCTTCAACAAAATCTTTTAGTAGTTAAACCCAAGGGGAATGTTTCATTGTTCTACATCACAATAGAAAATCATGATGTGGTATTACACAATTGTCTAGTTGATAGCGGAGCAACCAATAATATCATGCCCTTATCAGTAATGGAAGCTATGGGAATGGGATGTATGAAGTATTATGAAACTGGAGAAAGTATCTAGGCGATAGACTCAAGAAAGGTCCCATCTTATGGGGAAATTAAAAAAAAATATGCATGGATAACTGCAGCACAACATATAACAATTTTTTTCAATATTATCGTGGTGGATTTACCTCCAGCGTATAGAGTAGTTCTGGGAAGAGATTGGTGTTCACTAATTTGAGGTTACATCATGAATGATGGAAGTTGTATGATGTTACCAAACAAAGATGGAACAATAGTGAAAGTTCCCCAAGAAGCTAGAAAGCCATTTTCTTTCAGGAAAGAAGATAATGAATTAATGCAGGACTACATTGATGTTGGGATTGGAAATTGTATTTTTTCTTACCCAAAACATCCTAGTATTTCAAAGCAAGAAGGAGATAATTCTATTGATGGATTTTGGAATATGTCTTTCGATAGTGCCTACTACAAATATGGAAGTGGAGTAGAGATTGTTTTCAAGAGACCTGATTCAGTTATATATCGACATGCCATAGGACTTGAATTTCCTTGTACTGATAATGAAGCAGAATATGAAGAATTGATATAGGATATTAATCTTGGACTACAGATGAAAATAGAAAAATGGATGGTAACTGGTGATTTTGAACTGGTTATAAATCATATTAAAAATAAGTACAAGATCAAAAAAGAGAAACTGGAATTCTATGTCAAAAGAGAAAATGAACTCAAGAATTCTTTCAGTTCATTTAACATCTCTTTCATTCCCAGAGATAAGAATCAGAAGGTCGACTCATTGGTGATTGTTACATCTCTATTCAATCTTGATGATTCCCATAATCAAAATACATTTTAGGTCAAGAGGATTTTCAGGCCTTCAGTACCTGATAATCAAGATTATTTCCAAGTTTTTGAAAATGATGAGAAGTTGGTTGAATTTATTGTTGATACAAATGATTATGTAGAATACTCTGAAGATCAAAGTAATATATCTCTTTCAAAATATTGTATCAATTTTGAATCTCTTTTCGCAAGGGGTGACCAAAATAAAATGCCCAATTTGAAAGAAGAAGTGTCTATTAGAAAAGTACAGAAAACTCAAAAAATAAACATTAACACTCAAGATTCTCGAAAGTATGTAAACCTTGGTACTAGTTGTACTGAGAAAGAAGTTGATCAATACACTAATTTGTTCAAAGAATTCTATGATGTTTTTTCTTGGACTTAGGATGACTTGAAAGAGTATGATAAGTTTGTATTTCAACATATCATACCATTAAAATAAGGAGCAAAGTCGGTCAGACAAAAGCTAAGAATTGTAAATCCTAAATTAAAACCCCTGGTAAAAATTGAGTTGGAAAAGTTCAAGAATGTCGGAATAATATTTCCGATTAGACACTCATAATGGCTTTCAAATCCTGTTATAGTAAGAAAAAAAAGTGGGGAGATTCATCTTTGTGTGGAATTTAGAGATTTGAACAAGGCAAGTATCAAAGACAATTATCCCCTCCCTAACATGGAAATGATGTTGCAACAAGTGATCGGGTTATCTCTAATGCATATGTTAGACAGTTTTTCTAGATACAACCAAGTGATGGTTGTAGAAGAAGATAGACATAAAATTGCTTTTATCACACCCTAGGAGACATACGCATATGCATGCATGCCATTTGGTTTGAACAATGTTGGAGTAACTTTTCAAAGGGAAATAGAAAATCCATGCCTTCAAATATTTAATTGGAAAACTCATGGTTGATTATCAAGACGATCTTACTATTCACTCCAAAGTAAGAGAAAATCACATCGAGCACTTAAGGGAAGTTTTTGAGCGATGTAGATTATATGGAATATCTCTAAACTCTGAGAAATGTTTATTTGCAGTTTCAGAGGGAAAACTCTTGGGACACATTGTCAGTAAAGACGAAATTTACATTCATCTAGAGGGATTCAAAGCTATCAATGATTGGAGCCCTCTAATGTCGAAAAAAGGTGTACAATCATTTTTTGGAAAGATAAACTTTGTAAGGAGGTTTGTCCCAGATTATGCCACAACTGTGAAACCGATAAATGTCTTGTTAAACAAATATAAAAAATTTGAATGGACACAAGAGATTCAAAGAGTATTTACAAAGCTCAAGCATGAAATTACTTGAGCTCCAGTCCTTGTTATTCAAATCTTTGATCAAGATTTTATCATATATTCTTTTGATTCATAATATATCATTGCGTCTATTTTGACACAAAGAAATCTCAAAGGAGAAGAACTTCCAATAAGTTTTATGAGTAAAATTTTACATGACTATGAGTTGAGATATTCAGAAATAGAGAAATGGGCTCTTTCTTTAGTTAAAGTGGTGGCACATTTCAGAACTTATATCTTGTCATCTCATTTCATATAATATGTCCCAAAATCTCCAGTAAAAATGCTCCTTAATCAACAATTGAGAGAAGGAAAATGGGGAAATTGGCTTGCGAAAATTCAAGAATATGATATTGAGATCAAGCCATTGAAAGCAGTTAAAGGACAAGGGTTATGAAAACTTATGATAGGGACTGATGCATTAGATGGGATTGTATCTATTTTAGTATCTCCATCATACACATCAGAATGGTATAAGGATATCACATTCTATCTAAAATATGGCCAATTCCCAAATGGTATTTCTTCAAAAGAAACAAGGGAATTAAAGATGAAGGAAAATCAGTATGTACTAGTTGTTGAAATACTTTTTCAAAGAAATCTTGATCTAATGTTGTTAAGATGCATTGATTCAACAAAATCTCAAAAGGTGCTTTTTGAATTTCATGAAGGTATTTGTGGTGGAAATTTTGCACCTACAGCTACAACACACAGAATTATGAGAGTGAGCTATTATTGGCCCACTATTTTTAAAGATTCATATGCAATGATTAGAAAGTGTATTTATTTCCAAAGATTTTCAAGAAAAATAAAAAGAGCAGCAATGTCGTTGCAGTCCATAACAATTGAAGAAGCTTTTGTACAATGGGGATTAGATTTCATTGGCCCAATTAATCCCAAGTTAAGTAAATTTCATTCTTATATTCTTACTACAACTAATTCTTTTACAAAATGGCGAGAATTTGTAGCCCTCAAGAAGGATGATTCTGAAGAGCTCATTAATTTCCTCAAAGAGAACAATTTATCAATATTTGGAGTTCGGGAGAAGTTTATTATAGAAAGTGGATCAATATTTATTAGATCAAAGTTTACCAAATTTTGTGGGGAATTTGGTATTATAATGGGACAATATTCAAACTATTATCCCCAGATAAATGGTTTGGTTGAATCTACAAACAAAACATTGATCCAAATCCTTAAGAAGACAATTGATGTGAATCAAACAAATTGGAATACAAAAATAATAGATGCATTGTGGACCAGTAGACTTACATCGAAAGAGAGTATTGAATTGTCACCATACACACTGGTATATGGGAAAGAAGCAAAAATGACAATTCATCTGGAACTAAATGCCTTATCATAGGCTGTAAATTCTGAAGACATAGAAGAAATCTCTCCTCTATAAAGAAGATATAATCAGTTTATGAATATGGAGGAACAAATAAATGAGGCATTGAGGAAAATAAATCAAACATAGCAATCTATAAAGAGATAATTTGATCAGAGTGATTCAGTTAAAAATTTTCAAAAGGGACAACTAGTATTATTGTGGAATAAAGCCAAGGAGAAATATTCTCAGCACATAAAATTTGAAGCATTATGGATCAGCCCCTATATGATTGAAAAATTCTTGGGATACAATTCTTATTTGCTCAAAGATATGAAGGGAACATTTCAGATGTTTCCATTCAATGGACAACATCTTAAAAGTTTTTTCTCTTGATCAATCTTGCTCTCACCTATGCATAGTTTTTATTTTTCCATGTACATATTTTCAAGTCTTTATTTTCCAATTTATTTTTTCATAGTGACTCCATACCCAATGGTCGAGATTATGGTTTCTTAGTATCCCACGGGGGGTTTCTATCCCATAGTTGAAGCCAGTTGTTGATCCTAAATATGCTTAGTCATTCAAAAATTTATATCTTGTATATCTCATTCCTACACTTAGAAAATTTTCCACCTTATGGCAGTTTCATGAGTCTTGTTATAATTTTTTCTTCCCCCAAAGTACACCATTGTGTTACTCCATAACCAAAATAAACCTATACTTAGTTTATTTTGATTTATTTCTCGGGTTCATTACGTATTCTCTTGAAAAGTATAAAATTTTGTTGTTACTAGAATGCACTTCCTCGTTCCTCCATACTCATTAATTTATACCATACTTGGTGTTGAGACTCCTTTTTGTCACCTCCAATTTCCTTATCTTGACCATATCCTAACCAATTTTTCCTAACCGATGCACCTTCTGCCTAGTTTCCTCATAAGACATGCCTTTAAGCAATTCTTGTGTACCCATGAGGTAACTGATGTTTAATCATAATTTCTAGTGATTTATTAACAATTAGGACTGAATATTTGATGTTCAAAAGAACTTTCTAATTACTTTGGATGGTTCAAGTAGACTTCATGCTAACAGTTCTTGTTGCTGAGATCGTCTGGTACTCGTTGATGGGGTCGTTCGGTACTTATTGCTAGGATCGTCCGGTAGCTCGTTGTTGAGGTCATCTAGTACTCGTTGTTGAGGTCGTCTGGTACCCATTTGTTATGCTTGTTCGATACCAGCTTGTATGCCTATGTGCATCTGGTATTGATTGTTATGCTCATCCGGTACTGACATGTATGCATGTGTGCATTTGGTACCATTTGTTATGCTCGTCCGGTACCAAGATTATGCAGTTGTGTGTGTTTGGTACCTGTTCTGATTTCCCAGGCTTGGTTGTTGGAACGAGATTGTTCTCGATGAGTTCAAGCCATTTTGATGGTTCAAACATTCTCTGTTCATTGGAGGACACAATACATTTCATAACTCATGCACTTTGTGTCATGAGGATGAAATCGTTTCCTTAAGAATCACTATATCATCCAATTGTAAATATTATACAAACATTTGATGTAATCTTTAGACTTGGGTTGTAACAGCTACTACTATTTCAAAGAGAGAGCCTCATAGATGATAGGATAGAGAGAAATAAAGTAAATCATAGTTATGATGTAATTTTTGCTTTGGAGCAATTGTGAATTGTATCTCCATTTTTATCAAGCAATGATATAATTTATCTTATAGATTATATGTATGTGTTTACACCTTCTCTACTATAAGTTATCTTAAGAGATACCTTGTTGGTACTGCAAGGGCCCACCGAACCAACTAAGGTAAGTCTCTTTGTAATTAATTGTGAATATGATTATGATTTCCTGTGTGTGTGTGTGAACAAATAATTTTCATATTTTGATTACAACATTTAATCCCTTCTCTGATATGTTTCAATGATGCATTTGGTAGCAGGTCTTCTGGATGTATGGTAATTTTTAATAAGAGAGAGTTGTTTATATGAGATCTCCGAGTAATGGTTTGACATCTTTGTGTGAGTGTGCGAGGACAATTATTTACTTTAAGTTCTTTAACATTTTGTCTAGACAAATGCTACATTTTTGTTTCCATTCTGCATATCTAAGAACGGTTTGGATCTCTATCTTTCACTATACATGAACCTGTAATGGAGCATCCTGCCATACTCGGATTTCTTTACTAGAATTAATTAGGTTTCACTTTGCATATATAGGTACAATTAAGACCTCCATCTCTCACATACATGCACTTACAATGGAGTGTTTATACTATGCCTAGTAGTTCTTTTAGCTCAGTTAAGTTTCCAGAATGTTAATGAGTGATTGTGTGGTTGTTACAGGACATAGAATCATAGCCCATATCTATTTTTCATGAGTTAGAAATGAGCAATATCTATCCCCTGAACAAGAATTATGAGTTATACATTTGTTGATCAATTTTGCTTTTTGGATTTTGAATTGTATGTGTGGAGTGTTATTTGAAAGGTGTGAAACGGAGTGTTTAGTTTCATAAGTAGTTTCTTACATAGATTATACTCAGCAGACATAGACAATTATCTATTATTGGTACATACATTACATCAACTATATTGATTATGAAACCAGATTGACATATTAAATGATTTCAATTTATTGAACATATAATTGCACCAACATTTTGGCGTTGTTGTTGGGGAGTTGTAAACGGTAATAGGTAGTGCTTTACATTAGATTGTTTTATGATTTTAGAGTGGTTTTAAAGGAATCTTGAGGGCGGGGAGAAGACGGTAAGACGTGAGGGAAGATCCCACGCATCCACTTTAGTGGGGTTGATCCAAAGTCAAGTTGTCCTCTTACCTTTAGTAAGTGAATTTTGTGTGAATTAGTATTTAGATTTTTATTTTTATGCATAAATGTAGAGATATCAAAGGTAGATTTGTTACATCTAAAATTGCAGAAAATTCAAGAAAACCTCCCAAAGTTACACAAAAATAAATAAAAACCCCCCATACTAATTCAGCTAGTGTTTGTGTAGGAAAAATCCTCAGAGGGAAAAGTTCAAAGGTAGTAATTGAAACTACAACTAAAGGTACCAAATCTGAATCTATTGTTCAGATTGAAAACATAGTACAGTAAGAAAGAAGGGAAGCATTGGCAACCCAATCAGAAGGAATAGTTGGAAAAGAGACAAAGGTAGTGGTAGAAGACACTGAATATACCATTGGCGAAACACACAAGGTATTGCAACAGTTGGATATACCAACCAACCTAGTGGTTGAACCATCACTTAGTGGGGATACGTCACCAGCACCCTACAATGTGTTATTTGGAGATATGGCGGATGAAGAGGGAAATGCAAACAATGAAACAAAGACATTTGGATTCCCAATATTAGACATTACTAGAGATGTTTCTATGAAGAATATTTCGTTGTCATCACTGCCTCACTTCCATGGTATGTCAACATAAGATATTGATTCATTTTTGTTTGAATTTGATATACTATGTAGGAGTTATAATTACACTGATAGCACACAAAAACTAAAACTCTTTACAGCCACACTTAAAGACTCAACATTAAGGTGGTTTATGAGCCTAGGAGAACACACTATCTTATCTTGGGATGGCATGAAGGAGACCTTCCTCCAGAAATATCAGGACTACTACAGACGTAGGGATGCTAGGAATGACATATTTAAAATGCAGCAGTCTGAGGAAAGTTTGGAAGATTATCTAGAAAGGTTCTTATATAATTATCAAAAGACGAAACAATTTTCCTTAGACAGAGCCACAATTAGGACCATGTTCGTAATTGGTATAAGGGATGACTATATTGAGGTACTAAACATCATGAGTTCTAGAGATGTGTATCAGAAGTTGTTTGCATACATTCCAGAGTATTGTAAAAGGTACTCTCACAGCCAAGCCAAAACAGGAAAAAGTGTAAGGGAACCTATAAGTAGACCTAAAAAACCTACTCCAGGAGGTGTTACAAAAATAGAATTAGGGAATCTACATGAAAACTTAAAAATAGACGTCCTAAATACAATGAGTATCTAGTTAGACACCATGAAAATAAAAAAGAAACAAGAAGAAGAAAATGCTACTTTAGCAATTTTTTGTCCTCGGTGCAGGAATAAACACCCTGAAAAAGAATGTCCTATAAATTTTATCGAAATATGTGGCCTTTGTAAATAATATCACCCTACCAATGAGTGTCCTTCATTACCTGGACTAAAATCCATTTTCAAGGGAGGGGGAGAACCTCAGGAAACATCATATCCCCCCAAGAGGGCATGGAGACTATTGGATTACTAAGAGGGGGGGTGAATCAGTAATAGAGTGATTATAATCCTTTTTAACCAAATAATCCAAGTGTTATATCAATGTAGAACTATCATCCAATAATTATCAATGAACAAATGAACAATCATACACATACACAGTACACTAGTGTTTTACATGGAAACCCAAAGCGAGAGAAAACCACAGAATGTTTTTTCTTATATGTCTTGAAAAATTACATTCATTGGAAGCACCAACTTCCTTTGTTTTCTAGTTGCAACTGGAAGGAGGCTCCAACCTCCTAGTTTCTCAGGCTACAACCTGAGGGAAGCTCCAACTCCCCAATTCTCTGGCTACAACCCCCTATGTTCTTCGACTACAAACGGAAGGTGGATATAACCACTTGTCCTTGCCC
>JASDQU010503180.1:44162-60574 GCA_032191745.1 Picea mariana
GGGAAGCACCTTTTGAATAAGCGCTTGGTCATCGTCGGTGGTCATGCGAAGGAAGGGGCTTAGAAGCCAAAGAAGCCATAATTGACTAGTTGTAACTGACAGAGAAGAGGTAGAGTCTTGACTTCCAGAGAAGCTAAGGAATCTCAGCATAACGCCCAGTGATGATGAACGCATTGAGCTAACCGCCAGGGATGACGAAGATTTTCCATGATGATCAGGCAGAGGACTCAACATGACAAAAACATGTAGACAGAGAAGTGAAAGTGTACTGTGAGTTAGTTAAGCAGTTACAAGGAAGAGATGCAGTAAACAACCAGAAGGGTAGAATAGTGACGTTGTGAAGAGCATGCAGAGGCATTGCGCATAAGATGCAGTTGGTGTACAGAGAAAAAAAAATGAAAAAAAGAGAAGAGTATGTTGTTGTTGTTGACTGTGATATATGCGGGTAGAAGCATGCGGTGTGCAGGAGATGAAGCGCAGAAGAAGCAAGGAACATAAATGAATATCTAAGAGAAGAACATAAAGTGCAGCAGACACAAGGAGAGAGACATTGATGCAGGCAGAGCAGAGCAGTGTAGCATAACAGTGATGAGACTGGTAAGCCATAGATAAATGTTGTATCACTGTGATAAATATGTTAAAGGAAAATATTTATATTTCAGGGTGGTAGGGAGGTTCTAAGGAGGATTGGTGTCCTCAAAGTTTCAAGTGGGTGCTTGAACACAGGGAGTTGTAGCTTCCATCTGCTTGCAGCCAGAAAAACCAGGGTGGCAGAGTGGTGCAAGGGAGAACTGTTGCTCTCTCTTATATAGGTTGGTCCATGTGTGACTAGAAGTTGGTGCTTCCATCAAGTTGGTGTTGGAACACTAAGGGAGTTGGTGCTTCCTTCTAGTGGATTCTAGAGAAACTAGGGAGTTGGCTCTTCCTTCGCATGGGTGCTAGAGAAACCAAGGAGTTGGTGCTTCCTTCTAGCGGTTGCTAGAGAAACTAGAGAGTTGGTGCTCTCAGCAAGTTGCAGCTTGCAGAACAGAGGTGGTATCCTCACAATGAGTTGGTGCTCATAAGAATGATAATGTACAGAAAATGAAGATTACTTATCATATCAAGAAGAAGAGTTTTTTCCCTTTATGGGTTTCCTCAGGAAATATCTGTCTCTGTATATTTCATGTGTGTGATTGATGTTGAATATTCTATTGCTTACCTCCCTGCACTATTGTGATTGTCATTGAGTGATTTGTAAAGAGTTTAAAATAAGCATAACTGTTTAAGCACGGTAACAACTAATTCACCCACCCCTCTTAGTTATCCAACAATTGGTATCATAGCAAGTTCCCTTTATTTAAGGGTAGATCCTAGAGCTTAAACATGACTAGCCATGGAGGAAATTCAACCAATAAGGCCCCCCTGTTCAATGGAACAAACTTTCGCTTCTAGAAAGTTAGGATGAGAACCTACATAATGGCTTTAGGTGCAGATGTTTGGGATGTGGTAGAGACTGGTTATGTAAATCCGATTGAATTAGCTTCCAAGGATGACAAGCTAGAATTCAACTTCAACACTAAGACTATGAATGTTATTCTGAGTGGGCTTGCAGAAGAGGAATTTGTAAAAGTTATGCACTTAGAAACTGGCAAAGCAATGTGAGACAAACTCATTAGCAGCTATGAAGGTAATGAGAAGGTAAAGGATGCCAAGCTTCAAACCTACAGATTACAGTTTGAACAACTAAAGATGAATGAGGATGAGACAATTAATAAAAATTTCTTAAGAGTTGAGGAGCTTGTGAATGCCATGAAAGGTCTTGGTGAGAAGATTGAAGATGTATTACTAGTTCAGAAGATCTTAAGATCTCTGCCTAATAGATTCAATCCAAAAGTTTCTGCAATACAAGAACTGAATGATGTTAAGACTCTATCTATTGATCAAATCCTAGGAACTCTAACTGATTATGAAATGAGGATTAGTAAAGATAAATCTACCACTAGAGAAGCATCATTTAAAGCAGACAAGAATGAGGATTCTGAGGCTAATGAAATTGAAGCAAAATTTGTTAGAATATTAAAGAAAGGATCAGGCAATTACCAATTCAAGTTTCCCTTCAAATTTTTGAACTGTGGAAAGATAGGTCACTTTGCATATAAATGTCCACACAAGAAGAAGGACTAGAACTCTGAAGGAGAAGAGAAGTACAAACCCAAGAGATTTGGTAAAAAGAAAAGTTTATGTGTAAACAATGATGACTCTTCAGAAGACACAGATAGTGACTCTTCCTATGAAGATAAGGTAAATGACTTCATGCTTATGGCCAAAGAGGATTATGATAATAAAATCACAGGAAGTGATGCTGATGATAAATAAGTTATGGTTGACTTGGAAGGAGAGTTGATCGGCGCTTTGGAAGAGATTGACAGACTCAGACTTAAGAAGAGAAAGCAAAAACAATTGATGATACAATTCAAGAAAAGCAGTAAAAAACCTGATGAAGACTTTGCCCTGCTAAAAGTGGAATTAGAAGAGGAAAAGAAAATTTAAGACATTATGAAACAACAATTATGAGAAAAGAAGGCAAGATGTGAAGCTCTAGAAGAAGAAGTAGTGAAAACTAGGAAAGAGTTGGAGAAATTTCAAGCTTTGTATCATCATGAACTGTTAAGTATCAAAGCCTCAAAAGGATTAACCATCATTCTGAATCAGAAAAGGAATCCAAAGTTGAAAACAGGTTTGGGTTATGAAGAGGGATCAAGTAGTGGCCAGCCAAGCAACAAAGACTCCATCAAGCTTGTCAAATCTACAACCAATGACAACAACAAACCTGCAGAAACAAAGGAAGATAATCAACCGCCCAAGAGGAGTAAAGAAAAAGGTGCCAGAAATGAATCTGTAGAACAAAGAAATAATATAGCCTCTACTCAAGGAAATCATCAGCATGGAAGAAATTGACCTTCTCAAAGAAGAAAGCCATTTTCCAAGTACAAAGATTTTTTCTATGGATATTGTTTCTATTGTTCTAACTTTGGCCACAAAGCTGTAAATTGTTCCTTAAGATTTAGACATAAGGAATCAAGACACCCAAGGAACAAATATCGACCACAACAAAGAATGAGACATCCAAGTAACAAACAGCCACATTTTGTAAATGGTCAAATTAAGTTTAGAGACATGCAACTGAGGAGCTCAAGAAATAATGAACAGTCAATGAGTAGACAACATTGCAACAATCACTTTGACCTATTGAGCAATGAGCTTGAATGCTATAAATGTCATAAATTCTACCACAAAGCTGCAACCTACCATCTGAAGAATTACAAAGCAGATCCAAGGATAAAGCTCTTAGCTAGAAAGGCCAATGCATGGAAAAAGAAAGATAGTGGAAAATGTGGTCTAGTACTTTCAACTCAAAAACAAAAGGACTCTTGGAATATAGACAGTGGATGTTCCAAGCACATGATTGGAGAAAAGGATAAGGTTATGCCTATAATTAAAATAAAAACAGGAAATGTGATCTTTGAAAATGACAAACTAGGTAAAATCAAGGATAAAGGGATGGTGATCTTGAGCAATGGAAAAGGATATTCTCAGGATGATCTGCTTGTAGATGATCTGAAACATAATTTTCTCAGTATAATTCAAATGTGTGATAGAGGTTGTGAAGAGGTGTACATGTCCAAAGATTGTAAGGTGAAAAATGTAAACTCAGGACAAGTGGTGGCTAAAGGCATAAGGACAGATAATGATGTTGATATTCAATCCTCCCATGCAAGAAAAGAAGAAGTAGAAGACTAATCGTGTCATAAGTCGGAAGAAGAAGTTGTGAAGGTTGAGAAGTCAAACACCCAAATCAATTTCTTGAATAGCTCCATGACCCTGAATGAGATCTTGGATATTCAGAGATCACCAAATGACAAATTTGGCCTTGGACACAACAAGGAAGCAATCAATACTCCTAAGAACTCTAACACAGGTCCTTCATTTGTAAAAAGGGAAAGTAGGTATGAGAGTGTTTGTAATGGTTTTTTCTTGTGATGAATATGGTCATAAAAGCCTTGGATTGTAGGCATCATGGAAGGAAAATGAAGTTGTTGTAATAGAAGATCAGAGAAGAGTGATAGGGGGAGTCATTTAGTTATGACAAGAAAAGGTTGATGAAGGAGTCGCAGTGAGAGAGGTGAGAAATATTGAGTCTGCTACAGAGGAAACAGCTAAAGTTGAAGATGAATAGGTCTAAGAATCATAAGGAGAAGATTGTGGGTAAGATAGAAATAAGAAAATCCATCCTATCAGGGGGAGTATGTATTGGTTGAATATCTGATACCTCCGCACAATACTGCAACAACTCAAGGGGAGCATTTTTTCTTTGACATTGATGTCAAAGGGGGAGAAAAGGAGTGGTCTGGATGCCACAGTTGGAACTCTAAGTAGAATAGTTTTGTCCTTCAGGGTTGCCATCAATGCCAAAGGGGGAGATTGTTGGCATGTTTACAGGCAGAGTGTGCTTGTCATTGATGGCAAGAAAAACAACAACATTGACATGTTTACAAGCAGAGTGTGTTTGTCATTGATGGCAAGAACAACAATGACGTTGGCATGTTTACAGACAGAGTGTGCATCGATGGCGAAACAGGAACAACGTAAGCTCAAGTGAAGAAGCAAACAGTATGAAAAGATCAAAGCTCAGGAGCGATAGCATTCTGATATGTGCAGACGAGATCCCATACATCAAGGCTCGTAGAAGGATCAAAGATCGTGGCCTTTGACACTCAGATATTTGAGAAAGCCAAACCTCGGGAGGAGGAGCGACAGTGGTCGTTGGATCACCAATCCCGAATACTCAATGTCCATTAGATCAGAGTCCAGTGACCAAAGGAAGCGCAGAGGAGAAGTACAGATCTGATCCATTGGATCTAAGTGCTAAGGACCAACAACTGTCGGATCTAGTATAACTGTGAAGAGTATAAGGCCGAGAGCCATCCTCCAAATCCACGAAATGAAAAATCGTGATGAGATCATAATCGTTGGATGCAAAGGACACGTGGCGAGAGATCATCATTTTGCTGACTCACGAACAGGAATAGTCAAAGGCAAGAGTTGTAAGAACTCGTGAAACGTGAAATCACGATAAGATCTTAACTGTTGGATCCAGAGGACACATGGAGAAAGATTAGCATTTCGCTGCCACATGAACTGGAAAATTCAAAGGTAAGAGTTGTAGGAACTCGTGAAATGTGAAATCACTATAATATATGAACCATTGGATCCAGGGGACACATGGCAAGAGATCATCATTTCACTAACTCACCAACTGGAATAGTCAAAGGTAAGATTTGTAGGAACTCGTGAAACGTGAAATCACGATAAGATATGAACTGTTGGATCCAGAGGACACGTGGCGAGAGATCATCATTTCATTGACTTGAGAATTGGAAAAGTCAAAGGTAAGAGTTGTAGGAACTCCCAAAATGCGAAGTCCCGATAATATATGGACCATTGGATCACAAAGGGTTGTGGGTCATTGATCTAGAGTATTTCAGATATCAGGAGTTGGAAGAGTTAGGGTTGGCTCATGTTCAAACACCTGACACGTGAAGTCATGATTTGATCACAGCCATCGATCAAAGGGAGAGCATGGACCGTTGATTTGGCATGACGAAGATCGAAGTCCTGGAGTGGATGATAGTGGTTGGATTAAAGGGACACGCATCATTGGATCATGGACTCCGGGTCAAATTCTCCGAGAGCAAATGAAATTTTGAGATTTAAAATCTACGAAATGCAAAGTTTCATCAGCCATCAGACCAATTTCGAGTGGAAGGATGGGATAAGCTAGCAGAGCTGCATCGTAGAAAGATCGAGTCGTCAATCTAAGATCCTGATCGAATGAACAACATTCACTCTGGATATAAAGATGCGAGGAGTTTAAACTCAGAAAATTTTGAGATTTCAAATCCTTGGAATGATATGTTATGTCAATCGTCAGATCTGGAGATCAGACAATGACCATTAGATCAGCAAGATCTACGCCAAAAAATTATGTCAGCAAATCTTGTCTTCAAGGAAATGTGGCAGATCATGTTTGCAAAAGGGAATATGGGAAACCACGTCAACAAGTAAACATGTCATCTAATCGTTGAGACTAAGGATCGAGTGTGGGCAAAGGAAAGAAGGCAGAGCCGTCAATTGAAGAGGACAGATGTCAGCAGATCTTCCATTCTGGAAGATATCGAGTCAGCAGCAACAGGGTTTGAGAGTTGAAACTCCCGGAGCCCGGATCATGAAGTAAATCTCAACCGTTGATGGAGGAAGGAAAGATCATGTCCGTAGACTTGAGAGGAAAGATTTGAACTGTCCATTCAAGAACACTGTCAATATCGTGAGATCGATGATCGTGCTCCATTGCAGGGCCAGGACATGCTCAGGATTTAATTTTTTATGAGCGGGCCGCAATTGAAACCATGGTTTTGGAGAAAGGACGTGTGGAGGCTCATAATGAATTGTGGGGAAAAACGCAGTTTGGTCTAAACCACCTTTGGACGTGCTTGCAGTCTCATTGTCACATGAAGCTCATAGCCCAAGTTCATATCGTGAAATGGATCCAGCACTCACTAAACAAAAATAAGGAAGCGCCTTTTGAATAAGCTCTTGGTCACCACCGGTGGTCACGCGAAGGAAGGGGATTAGAATCCAAAGAAGCCATAATTGACTGGTTGTAATTGACAGAGAATATGAAGAGTCTCGAATACCAGAGAAGCTAAGGAATCTCAGCATAACACCCAGTGATGATGAACGCATTGAGATAACCGCCAGGGATGACAAAGAGTTGCCATGATGATCAAGCAGAGGACTCGACATGAAAAAAACATGCAAAATAGAGAAGTGAAAGTGTACTATGAGTTATCTAGGTATTTATGAGGAAGAGATGCAGTAAACAACCAGAAGGGAAGAACAATTGGTGAATAGGATGCAGCTGGTGCACAGCGAATATAAAAACGTAGAACAAAGAAGAGTTTGTTGTTGTTGTTGAGCGTGATTCATGTGGGTAGAATCATGTGATGTGAAGGAGTTGAAGCATAGAAGAAGAAAGGAACAAAAATGCATATCTGAGAGAAGAACAGAAAACGCAGTAGACATGAGGAGAGAGACATTGATGCAGGCAGAGCAGAGCAATGTAGCAGAACAGTGATGAGACTGGTAAGCCATAGATAAATGTTGTATCATTGTGATAAAGTTGTAAAAGGAAAAGATTTATATTTCAGGGTGGTAGGGAGGTTCTAGGGAGGATTAGCGTCCTCGGAGTTCAAGAGGGTGCTTGAACACAGGGAGTTGTAGCTTCCATCTGGTTGCAGCCAGAAAAACCAGGGTGGCAGGGTGATGCAAGGGAGAACTATTGTTCTTTGTTATACAGGTTGGTGCCTGTGTGACTGGAAGTTGGTGCTTCCATCTAGTGGGTGTTGGAACACTTGGGGAGTTGGTGCTTCCTTCTAGTGGGTGTTAGAGAAACCAGGGAGTTGGTGCTTCCTTCTAGTGGGAGCTAGAGAAACCAGGGAGTTGGTGCTTCCTTCTAGTGGGTACTAGAGAAACTAGAGATTTGGTGCTCTTGTAGCTTACAAAATAGAGGTGGTAGCCTCACAATGCATTAGTGCTCATAAGAATGATAATGTACAGAAAATAAAGATTACTTATCATATCAAGAAGAAGAGGTTTTTCCCTTTATGGGTTTCCTTAGGAAATATCTGTCTCTATATATTTCATGTGTGTGATTGATGTTGAATATTCTATTGCTTACCTCCCTGCATTATTGTGATTGTCATTGAGTAATTTGTAAAGAGTTTAAAATAAGCATAATTGTTTAAGAATGGAAACAATGTATTCACCCCCACCCCCTCTCAGTTGTCCAACAATTGGTATCAGAGAAAGTTCCATTTATTTAATGGTAGATCCAAGAGCTTAAACATGACTAGCCATGGAGGAAATTCAACCAATAAGGCCCCCCCTTCTCAATGGAACAAACTTTGGCTTCTGGAAAGTTAGGATGAGAACCTACATAATGGCTTTAGGTGCAGATATCTGAGATGTGGTAGAGACTAGTTATGTAAAGCCAGTTGTATTAGCTTCCAAGGATGACAAGCTATAATTCAGCTTCAACGCTAAGGCTATGAATGTTATTCTGAGTGGGCTTGTAGAAGAATAATTTGTAAAATTTATTCACTTAGAAAGTTCCAAAGCTATGTCGGACAAACTCATTAGCAGCTATGAAGGTAATGAGAAGGTAAAGGATGCCAAGCTTCAAACCTACAGATTACAGTTTGAACAACTAAAGATGAATGAGGATGAGACAATTAATGAATTTTTCTTAAGAGTTGAGGAGCTTGTGAATGCCATGAAAGGTCTTGGTGAGAAGATTGAAGATGTATTACTAGTTATGAAGATCTTAATATCTCTGCCTGATAGATTTAATCCAAAAGTTTCTACAATAGAAGAACTGAATGATCTTAAGACTTTGTCTATTGATCAACTCCTAGGAACTCTAACTACTTGTGAAATGAGGATTAGTAAAGATAAATCTACCACTAGAGAAGCATCATTTAAAGCAGACAAGAATGAGGATTCTAAGGCTGATGAAATTGAAGAAAAAATTGTGAGAAGACTAAAGAAAGGATCAGGCAAGTACCAAGGCAAGTTTCCCTTCAAATGTTTTAACTGTGGAAATATATGTCACTTTGCATCTAAGTGTACACACAAGCAGAAGGACCAGAACTCTGAAGGAGAAGAGAAGTACAAGCCCAAGAGATTTCGTAAAAAGAAAAGTTTATGTGTAAACAATGATGACTCTTCAGAAGACACGAATAGTGACTCTTCCTGTGAAGATAAGGTAAATGACTTCATGCTTATGGAAAAAGAGAATTATGATAATAAAATCATAGGAAGTGATGTTAATGTGAAGAAGTTGTGGTTGACTTGGAAGGAGAGTTGATCCAAGCTTTAGAAGAGATTGATAGACTCATACTTAAGAAGAGAAAGAAAAAAAAAATGTTGATACTGTTCAAGAAAGGCAGTTAAAAACCTGATGAAGAATTTGCCCTGCTAAAAGTGGAATTAGAAAAGGCAAAGAAAATCGAAGACATTCTGAAATAGGAGTTATCAGAAAAGAAGGCAAGATGTGAATCTATGGAAGAAGAAGTAGTGAAAACTAGGAAAGAGTTGGAGAAGTTTCAAGCTTTGTATCATCATAATCTGTCAAGTATCAAAGCCTCGGAAGGATAGGCCATCATTATGAATTAGCAAAGGAATCCAAAGTTGAAAATTGGTTTGGGTTATGAAGAGGGATCAAGTAGTGGTCAGCCAAGCAACAAAGACTCCATCAAGTTTGTCAAATCTACAACCAATGACAACAACAAACCTGTAAAAACAAAGGAAGATAATTAGCCACCTAGGAGGAGTAAAGAAAAAGGTGCCAGAATTGAATCTATAGAACAAATAAATAGTACACCCTCTTCTCAAGGAAATCATCTGCATGGAATAAATCAACCTGCTCAAAGAAGAAATCCATTTTCCAAGTACAAAGATTTTTTCTATGGATATTGTTTCTATTGTTCTAACTTTGGACACAAAACTGTAAATTGTTCCTTAATATTTAGACATAAGAAATCAAGACAACCAAGGAATAAATATCTGCCACAACAAAGAATTAGACAGCCAAGTAACAAATAGCCACAGATTGAAAATGGTCAAATTAAGTTTAGAGACATGCAACCAAGGAGGTCAAGAAATAATGAACAGTCAATGAGTAGATAATGTTGCAACAATCACTTTGACCTATTGAACAATGAGTTTGAATTCTATAACTGTCATAACTTCAGCCACAAAGCTGCAACCTTCTATCTGAAGAATTACAAAGAATATCCAAGGATAAATCTCTTAGCTATAAAGGCCAACACATGGAAAAAGAAAGATAGTGGAAAATGTGGTCTAGTACTTTCAACTCAAAAACAAAAGGACTCTTGGAATATAGACAATGGATGTTCCAAGCACATGACTGGATGAAAGTATAAAGTTATGCCTATAAGTAAAAGCAAAATAGGAAATGTGATCTTTGAAAATGACGAACCAGGTATAATCAAGGATAAAGGGATGGTGAGCTTGAGCAATGGCAAAGGAGATTCTCAGGATGATCTGCTTGTAGATGATCTGAAACATAATTTGCTCAGTATAATTTAAATGTGTGACAGAGGCTGTGAAGAGGTCTTCATGTCCAAATATTGTAAGGTGAAAAATGTAAACTCGGGACAAGTGGTGGCTAAAGGAATAAGGATATATAATGATGTTGATATTGAATCCTCCCATGCAAGAAAAGAAGAAGTAGAAGAAGAATCATGTCATAAGCCGGAAGCAGAAGTTGTGAAGGTTGATAAGTCAAACACCCAAATCAAGTTCTTGAATAGCTTCATGACCCTGGATGATATCTTGGATAGTCAGAGATCACCAAATGACAAATCTGGTCTTGCATACAACAAGGAATAAATCGGTACTCCTAAGAAGTCTAACACAGGTCTTTCCTTTGTAAAAAGGGAAAGCAGGTATGAGAGTGTTTGTAATGGTTTTTTCTTGTGATGAATATGGTCATAAAAGCCTTGGATTGTAGGCATCATTGAAGGAAAATGAAGCTGTTGTAATAGAAGATCAGACAAGAGTGACAGGGGGAGTCATTCAGTTATGACAAGAAAAGGTTGATGAAGGAGTCCTAGTGAGAGAGGTGAGAAATATTGAGTCTGCTATAGAGTACACAGCTAAAGCTGAAGATGAATAGGTCCAAGAATCAGAAGGAGAAGACTGTGGGTTAGATACAAATAAGATAATCCATCCTATCAGAGGGAGTATGTATTGGTTGAATATCTTATACCTCCACACAGTACTGCAACAACTCAGGGGGAGCATGTTTTCTTTCACATTGATGTCAAAGGGGGAGAAAAGGAGTGTTCCAGATGCTACAGTTGGAGGTCTAAGTAGAACAGTGGAGTCCTTCAGGGTTGCAATCAATGCCAAAGGGGGATATTGTTGGCATGTTTACAGGCAGAGTGTGTTTGTCATTAATGGCAATAACAGCAACGATGTTGGCATGTTTACAGGCAGAGTGTGCTTGTCATTGATGGCAATAACAACATCGACATTGGCATGTTTATAGACAGAGTGTGCATCGATGGCGAAACAAGAACAACGTAAGCTCAGGTGAAGAAGAAAACAGTATGCAGAGATCAAAGCTTAGGAGAGATAGCGTTCTGAGATGTGCAGACAAGATCCCATACATCAAGGCTCGTAAAAGGATCAAAGGTCATGGCCTTTGACACTTAGAGATTTGATAAAGCCAAAGCTCAGGAGGAGGAGCGACAGTGGTCGTTGGATCACCAATCTCGAATACTCGATGTCCATTAGATCAGAGTCCAGTGACCAGAGGAA
Source organism: Picea mariana (assembly GCA_032191745.1). Classification (NCBI taxonomy): domain Eukaryota; kingdom Viridiplantae; phylum Streptophyta; class Pinopsida; order Pinales; family Pinaceae; genus Picea; species Picea mariana. The sequence goes on from JASDQU010503180.1 coordinate 55,611, forward strand.
GCACAGAGAAGTACAGATATGATCTATTGGATCTGAGCATCAAGGACCAACAGCCATTGGATCCAGTATAACTGCGAAGAGGATAAGGCCTAGAGTCATCCTCCAACTCCGCAAAATGAGAAATCACGATGAGATCAAAACCGTTGGATCTAGAGGACATGTGGTGAGAGATCAACATTTTGTTGACTCGTGAATTGGAATAGTCAAAGGTAAGAGTTGTAGGAACTCATGAAATGAAAAATTGCGATAAGATATGAACCTTTGGATCTAGAGGACACGTGGCAAGAGATCATCATGTCGCTACCTCACGAACTGGAAAATTCAAAAGTAAGAGTTGTAGGAACTCAGGAAACACAAAATTGCGATAAGATATGAACCATTGGATCCAGAGGACACGTGGTGAGAGATCAGCATTTTGCTGACTCGCGAACTGGAATAGTCAAAGGTAAGATTTGTAGGAACTCGCCAAATGTGAAATCGCAATAATATCTGAACTATTGGATCTAGAGGACACGTGGCGAGAGATCATCGTTTCACTTACTCGCGAACTAGAAAAGTCAAAGGTAAGAGTGGTAGGAACTCTCGAAACATGAAGTCCCGATAATATCTGGACCATTAGATCATAGAGCGATGTGGGTTGTTAATCTAGAGTATTTCGAATATCAGAAGTTGGAAGAGTCAAGGTTGGCTCATGTTCAAACACTCAACACGTGAAGTCGCGATTTGATCACAGTCATCGATCAAAGGGAGAGCGTGGACCGTTGATCTGGCACAATGAATATCAAAGTCCCAAAGAAGAGGATAGTCGTTGGATTAAAGGGTCACACATCATTGGATCATGGACTCTGGGTGAAATGATTCGAGAGAAAACAAAAGTTTGAGATTTGAAATCTCTAAAATGCGAAGTTCTGTTAGCCGTCGGATCAATTTCGAGTGGAAGGACAGGATAAGATAGCAGACTTGCATCGCAGAAAGATCAAGTTGTCGATCTAAGATCATGTTCAAATGAACAGCATTCACTCTGAATATAAATATCCAAGGATTTTACACTCAAGATATTTTGAGATTTGAAATCCCCGGAATGTGAAGTTCCATCAACCGTCAGATCTGGAGATCAGACAATCACTGTTAGATCAGGGAGATCTACGTCAACAAATCTTGTCTTCAAGGAAATGTGGCATACAACGTCTGCAAAAGGGTGTATGGGAAACCAAATCATGAAGTACACGTGTCATCTAATCGCTCAGAATAAGGATCGTGCATGGACAAAGGAAAGAAGGAAGAGTCATTGATTGAAGAGTATAAATGTCAGCAGATCTTCCATTCTGGAAGATATCCAGTCAGCAGCAACAGGGTTTGAGAGTTGAAACTCCTGGAGCCCGGATCACGAAGTAAATCTCAGTCGTTGATGGAGGAAGGAGAGATCTGGTCCACAAACTTGAGAGGACATATCTGAACCATCCGTTCAAGAGTACCGTCAAGATAGTGAGATCGATGATCATGCTCCATTGTGGGGCCAGAACATGCTCGGGATTAATTTTTCATGAGCGGGCCGCAATTGAAACCATGGTTTTGGAGAAAGGATGCGTGGAGGCTCGTAGTGAATTGCGAGGCAAAAATAATTTTGGTCTAAAACACCTTTGGACACACCCACAATCTCGTGGTCACATGAAGCTCATAGCCCAAGGTCATATCATGAAATGGAGCCAGCGCTCACTAAACAGAAATCGGGAAGCACCTTTTGAATAAGAGCTTGGTCACCGTTGGTGGTCATGCGAAGGAAGGGGCTTAGAAGCCAAAGCAACCATAATTGATTGGTTGTAACTGACAGATAAGATGAAGAGTCTTGATGCCAGAGAAGTTAAGGAATCTCAACATAACGCCCAGTGATGATGAACGCATTAAGATAACTGTCAGGGATGATGAAGAGTTACCATGATGATCAGGTAGAGGACTCGACATGACAAAAACATGTAGAACAGAGAAGTGAAAGTGTACTGTGAGTTATCTATGCAGTTATGAGGAAGAGATGCAATAAAAAACCAAAAGGCCAGAACAGTGACATTGTGAAGAGCATGCAGAGGCATTGCACATAGGATGTAGTTGGTGCACAGAGAATATAAAAACGTAGAACAAAGAAGAGTTTGTTGTTGTTGAGTGTGATTCATGTGGGTAGAATCATGTGGTGTGTAGGAGATGAATGTAAGAAGAAGAAAGGAACAAAAATGCATATCTGAGAGAAGAACAGAAAGCGCAGCAGACACAAGGAGAGAGACACTGATGTAGCAAAGCATAACGGTGTAGCAGAATAGTGATAAGACTGGTAAGCCATAGATAAATGTTGTATCACTATGATAAATTTTTAAAAGGCAAAGATTTATATTTTAGGGTGGTAGGGAGGATTGGTGTCCTTAGAGTTTTAAGTGGGTGCTTGAACACAAGGAGTTGTAGCTTCCATCTGGTTGCAACTAGAAAAACCAGGGTGGCAGGGTGGTGCAAGGGAGAACTATTGTTCTCTATTATACAGGTTGGTGCTTGTGTGATTGGAAGTTGGTGCTTCCATCCAGTTGTTGATGGAACACTTGGGGAGTTGGTGCTTCCTTCTAGTGGGTGCTAGAGAAACCAAGGAGTTGGTGCTTCCTTCTAGTGGGTGCTAAAGAAACTAGAGAGTTGGTGCTCTCAACGAGTTGCAGCTTGCAGAATAGAGGTGGTAGCCTCACAATGAGTTGGTTCTCATAAGAATGATAATGTGCAGAAAATAAAGATTACTTATCATATCAAGAAGAAGAGGTTTTTCCCTCTATGGGTTTCCTCAGGAAATATTTGTCTCTGTATATTTCATGTGTGTGATTGATGTTGAATATTCTATTGCTTACCACCCTGCATTATTGTGATTGTCATTGAGTGATTTGTAAAGATTTTAAAATAAGAATAATTGTTTAAGCACGGTAACAACTGATTCACCCCCCATCCCCCTCTCTGTTGTCTAACACACATGTCATGTGTTTTGAACAACCACTATCATCATACCAACCATGTTTCTTCTTCTTAACTTGTAGAGAAAGTGTGCATTATTCATTGCTATATTGATTCTGCTTTCTTATCCATGTCCTTTTCTGAGGTTCCTATCTGTGACTGTTGTTATTCTGTTGCAGTTCTCTAGGAGGGACTGTCATTTTGCAATCTTTGGCCATGTGTCCAAAGTTGTTACATTTGTAACATTCCACTTCAGTGCTCAAAGATTCAAACATGTTGTAACTTCTTCTCTATGCTTCACTAGGCCTTCTTGGATAACCCTTTTGTGTATGACTTTAAAATTTGTTTATGTTCTTGTTATTAGCTCTACAATTCACAACTTTATGTCCAAAATTATTACATGCATAACATAAACGAAAAAATATAGTTTGATACCTAGGAGTTGAAGATCTTCTGAAAGGAGGTGCTCTTATGAAAACTTCTTCTTCTTGAGTCCTATCTGTCTGTTGTTGATTCTGAAATCTGAATCTTCTCGATGGAGGAGTGTCCTTGTAATCTTCCTTGTATATCTTCTTATCCTCTTTAATTGTTTCTGCATAGCTTTTTGGATATGCTTCTTGCTCTGTTGTTTTGGAGCTTGATCCCTTTTTTGTCTGATTGTATCCAAGTCCGGACTTGTCAAGATGAGATTTTTTACTGTTGATAATGTCATCCAAAACTTTTGACCTATTCTACATATTTTTCTTTTGAATATCCTTTATTAATGTGACAATATTTGCTTCCAAATTTCCAATGTTCATGTCCTTTTCTTCTAGTTGTTCTTTGAGTGCTTCTTCAATTCTTTTATCTTCTTCTATTTGAACCTTCAAATTTGTGATCATTTTTTCTAGTTCTTGAGTATCTTCTTTCTTGTCTAGTTCTGCTTGTAGTTTCTTGTTTTTCTTCTTTTCTCTTATGATAACTTTTATGGCACACATCAATTCTTCTCGGTAGTCAACTTCTGCCTCTTCAATTTCTTCTTCGACTTCTTCATATTCTTCTTCAGCTTCTTCATATTCTTCTTCAGAGTCTTGTTTATCAAATTCTTCTACTTCCATGAATAGAACTCTTCATGTCTCACTGTCATTAACTTCATCTTCATCTAATGATGAGATGTCTTCTTTGGTGCATAAGCTTTTCTTGAAAACTTTCTTTGTAGTTATTTTTCCTTTATATGTTTGTTTTCCTTTTGAGTAACCTTCATCATTTCTCTTTTTCTTATGAGGACATTTTTTAGCAAAATGGCTAATACCATCACAATTAAAACAAATTAAAGGAATCTTACCTCTATACCTATCGTCGGTTCCCTTGTTCAGTCTTTTGACGAAGTTGGCCACTTCTTCATCATCTTCCGAGACGTCACTGTTGTTGCTATGTTCTTGTTTCTTTTCCTTTTGCTTTTATATTTTGGATGCTTTGAAGGCTTCTTCTTTTATATCTGGATTTTCTTGTTCAGATCTCATTTCATATGCTGTGAAGATTCTGTGCAGTTTGTCCATGCTTATTGATTTTAGATCTGATATTTCTTCTAGTGCTGATATCTTAGGGTCAAATCTCATAGGAAGAGATATTAGTACCTTTTAAACAATTACAAATTCTTTGATTTCTTCTCCCGATCCTATGATTGCATTCACTGTTCCATCGACTCATAAGAAGTAGGCTGCAATATTCTCATATTCCTTCATCTTTAGTTGTTCGAACTGACCTCTGTAAGTTTGAAGCTTTGTTTCTTTGACTTTTGAATCTCCTTCATAAATATTTCGAAGCTTTTCCAAAATCTCTTTAGTGGATTTACAATGTGCAACTTTGGTGAGTATTGTTTCACTAAGACCATTCAAAAGTGCATTTGTGGCTTTGGAATTATTCTGACCGAGTTTCACTACTTTGTCATTTGTTGGTGGAACTATTGGTGTTGTGTATCTATCTACAATTGATTGTCAAATTTCAAA
>JASDQU010503180.1:61686-74337 GCA_032191745.1 Picea mariana
CAAGCCAATGGACAGGTGGAAAGCACAAACAAAGTAATAGAAGCCATTCTCACAAAAACAGTGAAGGAAAGTAGAAAGGATTGGTCCTACAGGCTCCTTGAAGCACTATGGGCCTACAGAACTACCTGGAGAAATACTACAGGATTTTCTCCCTATGAATTAGTCTATGGAAAGAATGTTGTTTTTCCTGTGGAATTTGAGATAAAAACCTTAAGGACTACTTTAGCTGTCAACCTTGATCTAACTGATGCACAGACAGCCAGGTTGCAGCAGCTTAATGAACTAGAGGAGAAAATACTAGATGCCATTCAACAAACAACCATAATTCAACAGCAAAGATCACAGTGGCATGACAAAAATATCAAGAACAAGCAGTTCCAAAAAGGTAATTGGGCTCTACTGTATGATTCCCGGTTCAAATAATTTTAAGGGAAACTGCGTACAAGATGGTTGGGACCTTACGAAGTAGACACAGTTTTCCCCAATGGAACAGTAAGGATCCTCACAATCGATGACTCCAGAACTCCATTACTTGTAAATGGTCATCGGCTCTGTCTGTACCAACGACCTATCTCTAAAGAATATTTTAAGGCCACATGCATGGCAGACGCTCATTTTCTCTTCGTTGAGGGGGTTTCTACCTCTAATAGCAATTAATTCTTTTAAGATTGTTTTTATTTAGTATTAGATTAGATTAGATTTTGTTTTTTTAATAATCCCTGTCAAGAAATACCATGCTACAGTCGTTTTGCAGATTCCTGATCGAAGCACAGCCACCAGAAGAGGACGATTCCACTTCACAGAGACGAGCCTTCACGATGCTGAAACACCGCTGTTCAGCACTGTTAACTTTCACGATGCTGAAACACTGCTGTTCAGCACTGTTGACCTTCATGCTGCTAAAACACCACTGGTCATCCCTCTTGACTTGCTTCTGAGGCCGAACAACCACCATTCCCCACTTTTAACTTTTCTCTGTTGCTGGAACACCATTGTCAGCAATCCGCCCTTCTTCTCCATTACTGAAACACCAAATTCACACTTTTTTTTTTCCCACACCACGGCTTGACAACATTTTTACCATTTTCTCATCATCCTTCATTGACAAAACAACTTCGTCCAGCAATTGTTTCGCCTTTCCCCTTCTGATGCTGAAACACCATTGCTCAGCACTGTTGACTTTTTCCCCTGATGCTGAAACACCACTGTTCAACACTTTTTCTTCCCACTCCCAGAACACTACAGTCCACCATTTCCTCACCATCCATCATTGACGAAACAATTCTGTCCAACAATTGTTTCACCTTTTCTTTTTCCGTTGCTGAAACACCATTGTCAGCAACCCTTCATCATTTTTTTTCACGATGCTGAAACACCACTGTTCAGCACGTTTGACTTTTCTTCACGATGCTAAAACACCACTGTTCAGCACTTTCAACTTTCTTCGATGCTGAAACACCACCATTCAACACTTTTGACTTTCTTCCGATACTGAAACACCATTCATCAACAGTTCTTCATCTACAACAATTTTTTCGTTCTTCTCTGTTGCTGAAACACCAATCTTTCACCATCGTCTGTCAGCAAGATTCTACGCCCTCAGATTAGAGTTCAACAGAAAAACCTCTACACAATCAAAGGCCTCCGCCACGATAGGACTACCACGGATAGACATGACATCTTGTTGGCAGATCGAATCAAACGGTAAGGCGAGGTACGTAAATATTATGTAATTCAGTTAGACTATAGTTAATGAGAAATATTTTAAGCCATTATGACCATTCAAGTGCCATTATTACTAATCACACTTGACGGGAGGGGAAGTACACGTCAAATCCGCGATACCATCATTTCATCCGATTTTACCGCCGCCATCCCCACTTCATCACCTTTTCGCGCATTTAACCACTATTCCTGCATATAATCCTTGGAAAACTTACTTTGTGCCAGAGCTGATACACAAACTCTCGACGCTGTATCTTACTAAGCTAGTAGCCATGGGAGGAGATGTCATACACAAAGAACCCGCCACCACAGCGCTGCTCGAACACTATCCAGTAGCATATCAAATCTTTTAGCAAGCAGGGCGGCTTAATTACTTCCGCAGGCTTTAAGGATATAATGAACAACAAGTCCTACAGTTTGCCCGAAATATTCAAGAGAACCACTCTGTCATCGCAGGCATCTGAATATCTGTAACAGAAGAAGACATATCAGAGGTCTCAGGCCTCCCCATTGATGGCACTTGAAAATTCAGCCGAAAGCATATCATCGGGGATGTCTAGCAGAGCTTCTTCCTGCCTGAGGAAAGAATTGTATTGAAGGGCAGAGGCGTTCAGCTCAGTTCACTGCCACCCCCGTGGCCGGAGGTCGCCAAATTCATCAAGCACTACCTGACCTGCGAAGGTCACTATCAGGTAGTCTATCAGCACAACTTCCTTTTGCTTTCTCATTTAAGGCATAATAGACAGGTCAATCTTCCCTATTATTTGCTGGGCTGTTTAAAGAATATGGCACATTACTGTCGAAAGGAAAAATATCCAACCCAATCACTTACCCACCACCGCCTTGTTCAATTACTCATCAACAGGTGTTTTGAACAACAAAACCGTCCACTAAATAACCCACCCATAAACCCTCAACCAGCTGCTGAAATTCCCCAGGAGCAGCAACAGCAAAACCCCCCAAACGTCCCCGAAGTACCCCATATCTTGCCCACAGAACCAACCAGTCCAGTCATTTCCCCTACTCCACCTAATCCACCACATACCCTACCAGAGTCATCCACTCCCGCCCTTCATATTCTCAGTGATGACTCTGAACTAGAAAATGTCCCCTGCCCTATCACTCAGGAAAGACCTCCATGAAAACGAAAACAGATGGCCGCCTTTCCACCCTTCTTGCAAAAAAAGAGAACAAGAGCCTCAATGAGGCCACCCCTGATGATCACTACCCTAGACACCTCACTAATTCGACTAACACCCTGTCCACCTCCAACCTTTCCACTCCCGGAATCTTTTCCTATTCCAACCTCGGTGGCTGCAACACAAGAACCAACCACCAATATTGAGTTACAGGAACTAGAAGCCCAGACATCATTTGTTTTTGAAGTAGCTGAAACACAACCAGCTACCCATCTAGTGGCTGAAACACAAGAACCAACCACTGATATTGAAATTGAATTACAGGAATCTGAGACCCCTGATGCTGCAACACTACCCTCCTCAAATAAAGTAGCTGAAACACAACCAGCTACCCATCCAGTGGCTGAAAAACAAGAACCAGCCACTGATATTGAAATTGAATTATAAGAATCAGAGACTCCGAATGCTGCAACACCACTCTCCTCAAGTAAAGTAGCTGAAAAACCAGCTACCCATTCAGTGGATGAAACACAAGAACCAGCCACTGACATTGACATTGAAATTCAGGAATCAGAGGTTTAGGGTGCTGAAACACTACTCTCCTTACACCTGGAGGCTGAAACACAAGCATCAGTTGCCATTCCTGTAGCTGCTCCACAAGAACCAGCTCATGAGGCTATGACTACCACACAAGAACCAGTCACCTCTCAATCCAAACAAACAATGGCTGATGTCTTGGAAGAAAACAACTTTTTAAAGTCTCAATTGGAAGCCTATCAGCAAGAATTAGCCAGGGAAAAGGAATCATATGAAAAGGAACTCAATTCGTACACCTCAAGCCGTATAGAAACCATGGCAGAACAAACTACAGAAAGCATATGCAAAGAATATATGTGCTGCCAATGTGGAGATATTTATTATCAGGCTGGCTATAAGGTGGTTCAAGTTCTAGTACCAGGCGCAGCCCCTACCCCTTCACCTTTTGAAGTCAAGAAAGAACCTGTTGCAACACAAGAACCAATAGGTCTTACCAAGCTCAAAACTGAACCTGCTGCAACACAAGAACCAGCAGGCCCTAGCAATCTCAAGACTGAACCTGCTGCAACACAAGAACCAGCAGGCCTTTCCAGGCTCAAGAAAGAAGCCCCTACTATTGTCAACAAGGCTGTGCAAACAGTGCCCATGGAAGAATTTGCACCTCCCAATTAGATCAATCTCTCCACTTCCAGGGAATAATCTACTCAAACCTTGCCTAATCCCACTACTTCCAACGCTGAAACACAGACTCAGCTATGGGATGAGCATGCAGAAATACAGAAATGGAAGAAGCAGTATGCTGAAACACAGGCCAAACACCTGCAAGTGCACAAGAAAACCTGGATAAATCATACTTTCTCAAATTGGGAAGCATTGGACCAGATACGCCAGGAAGCTCGTGAGCTTAAGAAGAAGAACAAAGAATTGAAAGGCAGATTGGTCCTGGTATTTGATTTGATGCAGAAGCTACTGGCCACAAGGAATCCATCTTGCAACTACTCCTTATTCCTGATGGAGAGACTCACATGGTTTCAGATCAATTCCATTATAGAAGGTAAACCCCATGAAGTCATTCAATCAAAAAATTTTATCAAAACTTTTGTAGCTGCCTCTACCAGGGATCAACACCTCCTCTATGAGGCATACTTCCATAATGACGCTATTCCAGAAAACAAGTTGCTAAACATAAATCCTCTTGTTGGGGACGTTCAACTTCGAGCATTTAATTCCTTTCTCCTCAATAAAATCATTTGTCAAGGTGACTTTTCGGCTGCCAAGCACAATGGAGATAATTGCCTCCTCTGGATTAGACCAGAACCACAGAGGGCAGCTACCTTTATCTCACAATATTATGAGTTCTTAAAACAACCAGGGGTGACTGAACATGTTTAGTAGCTACAATCAGAAGTGCTTCAGGATTGTGAACACATCATCAGATCCATAGAAATTCCTGCCCTCCAGGCCAATAACCTATTTTGGCAGCAATCCACGGAGAAGAGACAACAGCACAATCCTTTTGGTCCTGCCAACCTAGAAGTAGCAATTTCCAGGATACCCAACTATATCCAGTGTGTTAGACATTGTGTTGAAAATTGGATAGGGTACCTGTTTTATTTTCCCATTCTCTGGTTGCCAATAGAAAGGTATCAAGTCAGTTATAAGCTGCCTAAGAAGGCAGAAACAACAACATGGCAAAGATTGCAGCAGGTGCAAGGGTTCAGAACGCCGACAGACAGTACCTCCCAGAGTTACAGCTTGAGTAACTTACATGATCAGAGTCGATATCAGGACTCTGATTCAGAGTGAGTTGCCTGAGGACATGAAACACCTTGAGTTGGGGGGGATGTTAGGACCACACAATGTACCTTTTTGCCTATACTTTTTGCCACTATTATACTCTTGATCACCTATATTTAGACTCATACTATCACTTTATCTGATCATCCCAAAGGTATACAACGTCCCTTCTCATGGCTATACGTTTAATCTGTTTTGCATAATATTTTACATCACTCTCGTACTTAACCATTGATTAGAAATGCATAAGTGTTCAAAACTGCAGATTAGCACTTGAGGTCCATTGCTGAAACACGGAACTGTCCAAGGTCGTTGTTGCTGAAACACAGAGCTGCTATATAGTCTGAGGTCACAGTTGCTGAAACACAGAACTGATGCTGAAACACAAAGCTGTCATATAGTCCGAGGTCGCAAATGCTGAAACACGGAGCCGTTACACAGTCCAAAGTTGCAAATGCTGAAACACAGAGGAAACCACCAGGACCGACGATGCTGAAACACAAAGGAAGCCGTTACAGTCAGCGGTCAACAAGCTATAGCTGTCGCTCCTACACAAGAATGCCGACATAGTCAGAGCGCAATTCACGTGGTTGAAACAACCCGCGAATTGTGATGCTGAAACACCATCAACAACAATGGGAAGAAGCTGTTATACCAGTTGTAACAGCAATACCTCATTCAACTCCTGTAATAGCATTCTGTTGCGTGAGACTAGGACATCCTATGCTGGTTTAGAAAGTAGATCCGACTAAGGATAGGACTCAGATATGCATTGTAATTATTGTATCGAAGGGATTTCCTCTTTAAATAAGAGGAAATCATCATTCGAGGGATCCAAGTTTTATGTATTGAAGCAACTCCAGAGAAGCGGGACGTATTCTATTTTTCTAAATTGTAATGTGATATTTCGACAGATGAATATAAGACTGCTTTGAGTATCCTTCTCTAGCTTCTTCGTTTCAGGGGAATCTTGTGAGAAGGGAGGGCCCACCTTCTTCACAAGATTCACCCATTAGTTAGAAGTGTGTTAGTACAATTTCTGTTTATGCTTTGTTTAAYTGTCGTTTGCTRAAACAYTGTTTTTAATGKATTCYGCTTTGCTGAAACACTACTGACTCTGTCTTAGTTTATTGAATGGAATTTGTAATTCTTTTTATCAGCAATCTTGTGTGATGATTTTATGAGGCTAGCAGAGGCTGGGTTAAAGGTTCCTGCTCAGACAGGAAGGAATCAAAACACCTTGTCTTCTGTAGATTTCATTTACTTCTGCAAGTGTGCTAGCCAAAGATTTGGTTAAGGGTTCCTGCTCAGACAGGAAGGAATCAAAACACCTTGTCTTCTATAGATTTCATTTACTTCTGCAAGTGTGCTAGCCAGAGATTTGGTTAAGGGTTCCTGCTCAGACAGGAAGGAATCAAAACACCTTGTCTTCTGAAGATTTCATTTAATCCTGCAAGTGTGCTAGCTAGGGATTGGGTTAAGGGTTCTTGCTGAGAAAGGAAGGAATCAAAACACCTTATCTTCTATAGATTTCATTTACCTCTACAAGTGTGCTAGCCAGGGATTGGGTTAAAGGTTCCTGCTCAGAAAGGAAGGCACCAGAACATCCTGTTCTCTGTAGATTTCCATTATCCATGCAAGCGTGTTAAGCCAGAGATTGGGTCAAGGGTCCTTGCTCAGAAAGGAAGGGATCAGACCATCCTGTTCTCTATAAACCTCAACTTCACAAGTGTGCTAAACAGAAATAGGGCCTAAGGCTCCTGCTTAGAAAGGAAGGAACTAGATAGCCTTGTTCTCTGTCAAATAGAGTTAATTGTTTTCTGCTTACTGTTTTCATGAAAGAGTGTTAGTACTGAAGTCTCTGTTTGAGAGTAAGGGTCTTGTTCTCTGATTTCAGAATAGTTGTTCTTTCCCATTGCAAGTGCTATTTTAATGTAATCCAGGATTCTTAGATTAATCTTTAAAGATCTGCAATAGGGAAGTTGCTTTCCTGTGATTTAATTCATAACTTCAGTTTATTCAAGCAAGTGTGATTAGTATAAGTTTCTTTACTACAACACTAAGTTGCTTTTGGAATTGAGCATATATAGTGCGTGGTTATCTTTGAAATAAAAAGACTTCCCTGGGTTGATAATTTATGTATCACTTAATTGTTTGAATCAATTAGGCAATTATAGTGACCAACACTCTGGTGATCACCCTGAAGCCTCTTCGAATTATCTGGCAGAAACAATCAGTGGTTTATGGTAGTTACCCAGAGAACCTCCGCGCGCTCATGCCTTTGGCACCTTTTCCCTTCCTAAGAAAACTTCACAGTGGGCACTATCTTTTCTGGTTAATCCCCTTCCATTCACGTGACCACGAGTTGGGATCAGATGCCTATCCAAAAGGGCACTTCATGACTTAACACATCATATATTCAGCTGCGAGTTGCCTTGATTTTCCCAACTTGAGAAACCCTGAGGTGGATCCTAGCAACGCTAGATCCTCCCTCTATTCTCTCTCCATGTGACCGTTGGCTATGACTACTCACTAATCAAAAGGGTGCTTCGTGATCTCAGCGATCTCCGATGTGGAGCCTAGTGACGTGCTATCTCCTCCCTTAATCTTTCGACGATGTGACCTCCAACTTTGACCACAGGCCAAGCATTCGAGTGCTTGCATCAGATTGATGGTCCATATCTCTCCGTCTAGCCAACGACTGAGATCAAATCGTGAACTCCTATCTTCATCGTGCCAGATCAACGACCCACGACATTCCTTGATCGACGGTCCAGATCGCTCCTTTTCACTTCAATACTTCATGACTTGCAATGTTGGAGCATAGAGAACCTCCCTTCTTTCGAGTCCCGAACTCGTGCTTTTCCAGACCAACGGTCCAGATCTCTCAATGATCCAATGGTTGAGATCACTTCTTTGCACTTCAGGACTGTGCAAATTCCTGTCTCGTGCATTCATTCCTTCCTATGGATTTCAAGATTTACGAATCAATGAATCACTGATATCTCACCACGTGTCCTTGTTGACGTGGATCTCCCCACGTGGCACATGTTCTTCTCCTAGATCTAACGACCCATATTAGTCCTCAATCCAACGATCGAGATCTCCTCTTCGCAAACTCAGACTTTGCAAGTTCCTGCAACTCTTCCTTTGACTTTCTTGATTTTCTAGTCAACAAAATGATGATCTCCCTCCATGTGTCCTCTGGATCTAATGGCTCAGATCTCATTGCGACTTCACATTTCACGGAGTTGGAGGACTACTCACCTCCCTTCTCTTGACTCCCAATTTTTCGAAACCCACTCTAGATCGACGACCTATAGCCTTCTGTGTTCCAACAACTCTGATAAAATCACGAACTCAGACTTCACGAATTCTTTCTTCTCCTATATGTGATTTCCCAATCTGCGAGTCAGCGAAATGATGATCTCTCGCCACATGTCCTCTCTAGATGGACGGTCAGAATTTACCGCATGATCTTGGAAGAATTTCTAAGTGTCAAAGGCCTTGGCCTTTTATCCTTCTATGAGTCCTGATGACTTTAGGTCTTGTCGTTGCTGCTGTTCTTTCCATCGATGACAAGTACACTATGCCTGTAAACATGCCAACAATACCCCCTTTGGCATTGATGGAAACCCTGAAAGACTGCACTGTTCTACTTAGACCTCCAATTGTAGCATCCAAACCACACCTTTTCTCCCCCTTTGACATCAATGTCAAAGAAAACATGCTCCTCCTGAGATATTGTAGTACTTTTCAGAGGTATCACATATTCAATCAACACATACTCCCCCTAAAAGGATGGACTATTTTAACTTGATAACAGGGTCACGCCCAACTTCTGGTGTAGATACTCAAACTGATCTTTTGCAAGCAGTTTAGTGAAGATATCAACAATCTGATCTTTGGATGGAATATAATGAAAACAAGCCACTGAGTTGGTTACCTGTTCCCTCAAGAAGTGATACTTGATGGGTATATGCTTGGTCTTGGAGTGAAAGACAAGATTCTTTAACACACTAATTGCACTGGTATTATCACTATGAATTGGGATCAATGTAGTATATTTTAACTCCAAGTCTGCAAGTGTCTGAATCATCCACAATACTTGGGTACAACAAGTGGAAACTGCAATGTATTCATATTCTATAGTTGATAAGGAAATGGAACCTTTATTCTTGCTCAACCATGCTATAAGAGAATCTCCTAAGAAGAATGCACCTCCACTCGTGCTTTTCCTTTCATCCATGCAATCAGCCCAATTGACATATGAATAGACTAATAGTTGAAAATTCTGATTCCTAGGATACCATAGGCCATAATTCATTGTCGCTTTCAAGTATCTGAATATTCTTTTGACAGCTAGCAAATGACTATGTTTAGGAACAAACTGATACCTTCCTACCATTCCAACAACATGCATTATTTCTGGATGAGATGTTGTGATGTACAATAGGCTGCCTATCATAGACCTATATGAACTCTGATCAACATCAGGTGAGTCATCATCCTTGCTTAACTTACATCCAATGACCATAGGTGTGCTCATAGATTTAGAATCTTCCATTTGAAACCTTTTCAACATTTCTCTCAGATATTTTTCTTGAGAAAGAAATATTTCTGCAGACCTCTGAGTAATTTGCAGACCAAGGAAAAAATGACAGTTCCCCTATCATAGACATTTCAAATTCAGACTGCATGGCATAATCAAACCATTGTACCAATGAAACATTATTACTACCGAAGATGATGTCATCTACATAGACCAACACAATGAGAAAATCATTACCCTCTATTTTGATATATAGATTGTTGTCAACTGTTCCTCTCTTGAACCCTTTTTTTTGAAGATATGTATCCAGTCTGTAATACTAGGCACAAGGAGCTTGTTTAAACCCATATAAGGCTTGCTTCAACTTGCAGACAAAGTCAGGGTTATCTGACAGTTGGAAACCCTCTGGTTGTTCCATATAGACTTCTTCTTTTAGATATCCATTTAGAAAAGCTGACTTGACATCCATTTGATAGACTTTAAACTGTTTATGACAAGCATAGGCAAGAAACATTCTACTAGCTTCTAATATTGCTACAGGCGCAAATGTTTCATCAAAATCCAGTCCTTCTATTTAAGCATATCGTTTGCAGACCAATCTAGCCTTATTTCTTACAATATTTCCTTGCTCATTCATCTTATTTTTGTAGACCCATTTTGATCCTATTACATTTTTATCTTCTAGCCTAGGAACAAGTTCCCAAGTGTCATTCTTTTCAATCTAGTCCAGTTCCTCATTCATTTATTTTAACCAATTTACATCTTTACTGGCTTCATTAAAGTTCTTGGGTTCCACCATGGATACAAAGGCTATATGTGATTTCTCGGTGTCTTTGATTATCCTTCTCCTGGTTTGTACACCTTTGTCTTTCTCACCAATTATTTGACTTGCAAGATGATTATTTTGAGTAATTTTGGAGGAAGGATTTGATGTTGTCGGCTGATTTGAGTCTGCCTGAGTATTTGTATCTTTATCTGACTCAGAGTCTTCTTTTTCTGATTCTTGGACCTGTTCATCTTCAGCTTCAGTTGTGTCCTCTGTAGCAGACTCAATATTGCTCACCTCTCTTACTAGGACTCCTTCATCAACCTTTAAATCAATGCAATCAACCAATTTATGCAATCTTTTATTAAATCATCTATATCCTTTACTATTGGTAGCATATCCTAAGAAGATGCCTTCATCAGCCTTGTCATAATACTTGCCAAGGTTTTCATTATTATTCTTTATGTAGCACTTACTCCCAAAGACTTTGAAGTGTTTGATTGAAGAAGGTATTCCATACCACAGTTCATAAGGTGTCTTGTCATTGTGTGGTATGAGGTGGGCTATTTTAAGAACATGGACTACTGTGTGTATTGCTTCTACCCAGTAAGTTTGACCAATGTTCTTCTCATTCACCATTGACCTGGCTGTTTGCTGAACTGTTCTGTTTTGCCTCTCAACTACTTCATTTTGCTGTGGAGTTCCTAGGATGGTGTATTCTCTCTTGATCCCATGTTTATCAAAAAAATCCTTGAAATCACTTGACATGAATTCTCCTCCTCTATCATATCTTACAACCTTTAATCTGTTGCATGTTTGATTCCCATTTAAAGCCTTAAATATTTTAAATTTCTCAAATGCTTCAGATTTTTCTTTGAGAAAAGCAACCCAAGTGAGTCTGGAGTAATCATCAATGATTAGCATGAAGTAGTTTTCCTTCCCTGTGCCTTCTTGTCTTGATGGTCCACATAAATTCAGATGAATTAATTGGAGTGATTTCTCTATTGAAGTAGAGCTCTTGGATTTAAACTATGTCCTAGTTATCTTTCCTACTTGGTAGGGTTTACACATAGAATATTGTGGCTTTGATATTCTTGGAAGATATTTTACTGCCTTAAGATTTTTGAGCTTGATTAAGTGATCAAAGTTTAGATGTCCAAGTATCCTATGCCACAACCAATTTTCATCATGTTTTCTTAGATGAAACTCTTCTCTATCTTCTTTCAGCACATATACATTATTATCTGTTCTTATGCCTTTAGCCACCACTTGTCCTAAGTTTATAGACTTTATCTTGAAATACTTGGAAGTGAACACCATTCACATCCTCTGTCACACATTTGACTTACACTGAGAAAATTATGTTTTAGCCCATCGATAAGAAGAACATCCTGGGATTTTCCTTTTCCATTACTTAAACTCACCACCCCTTTACCCTCGATTTTACCTGGAGCATCATTTCCAAAGGTTACATTTCCTAATTTTATTTCACTTAGAGGACAACAACTTACTTTTGTCTCCCATCATATGATTGGAGCATCCACTATCAATATACCAGGGGTTCTTTTGTCTTTGAGTTGAAAACACTAATCCACACTTGTCATTTTCTTGCTTCTTCCAAACCTTGACATTTTTCGTATAGGGATTCAAATTTGGCTCATAGTTCCCTAAGCGATAGTCTGGAACTTTATGTCCATAATTATGGCAGGTGTGACATTATGGTTCATTGAATAAAGGACCATAATGATTGCTATGCTTAACCTGTGTCTTTTTCCCAACCATCACATGAATTGGAGTCTGTGGTTGTTTGTTACTTGGCTGTCTGATTCTTTTTTGCAGCATATATTTATTCCTTGAGTGTTTTGATTGCTCATATCTAAATCTTAAAGAACTATTTACAGATTTGTGACCAAAGTTAGAACAGAAAAAACAATATCCATAGAAAAATCCTTTGTACCTTGAAAATGGATGTCTTCTTTGAGAAGGTTGATTTCTTCCATGCTGATGATTTCTTTGAGCAGAGGGTGTATTATTTCTTTGTTCTACAGATTCAGTTCTGGTACTTTTTCTTTCACTCTTCCTTGGCGGCTGATTATATTCCTTTGTTTCTCCATATTTGTTGTTGTCAATGAATG
>JASDQU010503180.1:77954-93991 GCA_032191745.1 Picea mariana
ATCAGGACCGTCGATATGTGCAGAGAGCATAAAAGGGGAACGGAGAACACATGTGCTGGGAAAAACTTAGGATAAATGAATTTTATGGGTTTTTCCCCAAACTTTTCAAGTAGACACCACCATGGGGCTTCGACCAAACGATCTTCTAAGCATATGAAACATGGTGCAACATTTACATCAAGCTGGTTTTATTGAAACAAAGCAACATTGCCACTAACCTATGTTCTAACCTAGTTTCCTATGACAGTTAACCCAGATTGGACTGTTGGGTTAAGAAATTACTCTACCCTGGGGCTATCTGACCAGGATTAGACAGTCTGGCTAGATTTATTCACTAATCTAACCTAGACACTTTGGCTAAGATTAAGCTATTTAGCCAAATTCATTCACCACCCTATCAACATCAAATTTAAAAAGAACTTGGCCATGCTTGAAAGGTATGGACCAAGTTACTATTATTGCATGGGGCTTTATTGAAATTCTTTTATGCCCTCTTTTTCTCTCTTTCTTTTTTCTTTTCTTTTCTTTTTTCTTTTTTCTTTTCTTTTTCTTTTTTCCTTTTCTTTTTCTTTTCAAATAATTTGCAGAATGAAAAATCATTTGTCAACAAAAACACTAGAGACAGATAATATCCCAGTCACCAGTTGATCCTATAACTTATAGGGTGATAACATCTGGTAACCAGTTTCAACTGCACATAGTATCTGGACCCTTCCTGTTTTTCTCTTACTGATGGCTGCGAGGCAGCTGGTTGTCATAGTACAGTTTCAATCGGATCCCATTCACCAAAAATTCCTTCCATTCTCCATTCAAAGTTTTTAACTTTGCAGCTCCTCCTTCCATAACATAGAAAACCTCACATGGCCCCAACCAATGTGTTTTGAACTTCCCTAGATGCTTCATGAATTTGCTGTCATATACCAATACCAAATCTTCTTGCTTGAAGGCTTTCTTCTTGATATGTCTATCATGGTAGGCCTTTTCTCTTTCCTTCTGTACCTACTGAAGGAATCCTGCAATAAATCTGTCTTCTTTGAGTTTGACGAACTACGCGAGCCTCTCTTGAACAACACTAGTGTCATCCATATCTGTAAAGGCTGGGATTCTTAGGCTAGGGAACATATATTCCATTGGGACAACTGCTTCTAGACCATAAACCAACTTAAAGGGGGTTTCCATTGTTAACTTCTTACAAGTGGTTCTATAGGCCCATAATACTGCTGGTACTCTTAAATCCCAATCATCCCTATTCACACTACAAATCTTTGTTAGCGTTGTCTCCAAGATCTTATTGAATGCTTCAATTGTTCCATTCGCTTGTGGATGGTAGGGTGTGCTCTTCTGATGATGGACTGCAAATTCCTCAGTCAAGGCTTCAATGGTATTATTAATAAAATGTGTTCCTTGATCACTCATAAGAATCTTCGTGCATCCAAACCTGGTTATGATGTCATCAAATATGAAGCATGAGCTGTAGTTTCACTACAATCTTTAATTTCTCTTGCTTCAACCCATCTGGTCAAGTACTCTGTCGCAGTGATTATGTACCTCGCTCCTGTGCGCTTTCCTGGTGGGTTTATAGGTCCCACGAAGTCAATGGCCCATTTATCAAATGCTTGTAAGGTTAGTTGGGGTTCTAGTGGCATTTCATCTCTTTTGGACAGTTTCCCAACTCTTTGGCATACATTGAAGGCTCTGCAGTAGTCTTTAGCATATCTGTGTAAAGTAGGCCACCAAATGCCAGCTCTAAGAATCTTTCGTGTTGTTTCTTTTCTTGCGTAGTGTCCTCTTGTGATGTCTTCATGAGATTTTGCTAAAATGAAAGGTCTTTCTTCTTCCATAACACATCTCCTCAAGATATCATCAGTTCCCATCTTATATAACTGTCCAACTATAAGTGAAAAATCTGCAGCACGCACTACCAGCTGTTTCTTCTGGGTAATTGTATATTCGCTAGGTTCCATTCCTGTTGATAGGAGCTGGACTATCTCAACGAAGTGGTCATCAATCTTTCTAAAGGACAACAACTGGGCATCCGACAATGTATCTTCCAAACTAGTAGGTTCCTCTCCATGTTCCAACCTTGACAAGTGGCCAGGTCCTTTGTTCATTCTCCCTGGCTTAACCACAATTTCAAAATGATATTCCTGAAATAACAGAATCCATTTGCATATCCTTCCCCCCAACACTAGCTTGTTGACTAGGTATTTTAGTGCGGAGTGATCAATAAACATTTTAAAGTGTCCTCCCAACAAGTAGTGGCAAAACTTGTGCAACACATACACCATGGATAACCCTTCTCTCTCAGTGGTGGTGTAATTAATCTCAGCTGTTGATAGCTTCCTACTAGCAAAGGATAACGGGTGGTCAATGTCTCCAGCTCCCGGTTGTGCTAACACAAATCCTAATGCAATAGAGGATGCATCGACATGCATGTAAAATTCCTTTCTCCAATCTGGGAAAACCAGAATAGCCACAGTAACCATTTTCTGTTTCAGTGTGTTGAAGCTCTGTTGGCATTCTTCTGTCCATTGAAACTAACAGTCTTTCTTCAAAAGCTTCTCCATGGGTGTTGTGAAATATGCATAGCCTTTAATGAACTTCCTGTAGTATCCAGTATGTCCCAGCGTAGTGCGCAATTGTTTGATTGAAGTAGGAGGGGGAAAATCAACTATAATGGAAATATTAGAGGGGTCTACTAACAATCCCCGCTTACACACAATATGACCTAGCAACACTCCAAAAGGTGAAAAAAAGATGCACTTCTTCAGGATCAAGGCAATCTGACACTGCCTTCACTTATCCAACATTAGTCTTAAACATTGAATATGATTTTGCAATAAGCTAAAAACAGTCCAATCATCAAAGTATGCTTCCATAAATTTATGTAAAAACTTCTTGAATGCTTCGACCACCACCCTGGAAAAGATGGTTGGTTCATTCTTCAATCCAAACAACATCACTATATACTTGTAGCATCCCCATTCTGTTGCAAATGTGGTCTTATGGTGATCTTCCTTGGCAATTCAGATCTGATGGTATCCTGAAAACCCATCCGTAAAAGAATATACCTCTTGTCCTCCTACATTATCTAACACTTCGTCAGTAAATGGAGTAGGGAATGGGTCATGCAAACATGCATCATTCAAATTCTTGAGATCTACATAGATCCTGATCTCTTCGGTTTTCTTATCCTGCACCACCATAGGGATAATCCACTCCGACTCTTCAACAGGTTCTATGATTCCTGATTCTAACATTTTGTCTAGCTCAATTTTGACTTTCTCCTTATATTTGGGATTCAATATGTAGGGTCTTTGTTTGACTGGCCTTGCATCTAGTTTCAAAGGGATCTTCATCTCTCCCATGGGCCCTTTAATTCCCTTCACATCAGTAAACTTGGTTGGAAACAAGTCCTGATATTCATGCAGTAACTCTGTGATCTTGTCAACAATAGCGACATCCCAATAATCTCCAACATTTGCAAGCTTCGGTGTTTCCTCTGTTCCAATATTGACTTTCTTTATTTTAATTGGATGCCCAATGAAAGGTATCTCAACTCCTGGTCCTTCCATGTCTCTCTTTCCTTCTGTTTCGGAGATGTTCACCTTCCTAGGATCATCATCTTCATCAACATTGATATTGTAACAACCTTGCAATTTCTGAAGAGGTGCAGTCCATACGTCCTCTTTTTGTTCCAAAGGGAGGCTAGGTGCCTCCTCAAATACTTTCTATTGCACAACCTGTAATTCTTGATCCACTGTAGGATATTGGATTTCAAATAAAAAGGTAGTTATAAAGTTCTAAGTCATATCTTCCCAATCTGTAGTGATGAGGCATAGTTCTACTTGAAGATACCAATTGATAGGGGTTGTGTCCAGCATGTTAATGAATTTGTGCACCCACTTCTCTTGAGGAATGATGCTCTAGACTTCCTCGCAACTTCGCACATGGTCCTTCGGACAACTTCGACCTGTGTACCTAACTTCACAGCCTTCTACGTGTTCTGAAAACCGCGCTGTCATCAGAGTGCGACATTGTACCCATTTTGTAATGTTGTTTTTGTGTGTCCCCCACCATATTGTTGAAGTTGCTTTCAAGGCCTCATCCAGTGCCAACAATCTTTGTTGTATTGGTACAATTTCTTCAAATTCCAACAAGAAAGCTTCTAAATGATTTAGACCATCAAAGGTGGGCAAGTTACTTACTGTTGTGTTGATCCAATGAACTTCTCTGGTTAATATAGCACATCTCCTTGTAGATACTTCATACATTTTGTTTTTCCAGTTCTCCAGTGCTTCTTCTGAATTTGATGAACATGTGCTGTCACTTCGCCAGCTTAGGTTCCCATCTGCTGTAGGGTTAATGTAATCATGCTGTCTAGATATTAATTTGTATATGTTTTCTAGTTCATATACGCGGTCTTCTTCTATGATAGTCTCAATATACCTGCAAACTTCATCAAGATCTAGAGGTGAAATGACCCTAAGTCCATCTCCTTCAAACACCATTCTTCTTTTCTTTAAATCAACCACAATGGAATTGTTGAAATCCCAATCAATTCCTAACAACGCAGGGTTGGGACAACTATCATCAACTATCTCAATCACCTTGAAGTCTGCAAATGTCCTTACTCTGTCGATGTCTACAGGGACATGTTCCAATCTCCCAAAGGGGCTTACAGCTTGCTAATTATCCATCCTAAGCCTGATAGGGGAATATATAAACATAGGTTTTCCCATCATTGCCCAGGTCTACTTCATCATGACATTGACCTCCGACCCTAAGTCGAGGACCACATATTCTATATAATACTCTCCAATTTGAGCATTCAGGTGTAGTTTCTTATTTGTCCTTCTCTTTTTAGAGACTTGGTGTACTTCTCTACTCATTAAAGGATCTTCCTTTCCTAGCTCATACTGTCTGATTAAATTTTGTAGCTCTTGTACATCACTTTCATCCTGAATCAAATTAATGCAAGTATATAAGAATTCCATGATATTTCTTACCTATTTTCCTTCTCCCGATGGAGAATACTGATTGAATGCTAGAGGCATTCCAAATTCTCTTACTTCTGGTCATGTCTTTGATGAAGAAGCCTGGTCTCTACTGAATTCTTTTCTCGCGTCCTCAAATATTTGTTTTTATTTCCTTACATCAAACACTTGTGTCTTCTCTGCAACTTTTCTGACTCCTGATTCTTCTGTAGTCTTTCCTTGGGTCGCTCTGTCTTCTCTTGTGACAACCTTCTCCTGTGAAAATTCCCCCTCTAGTGATAACAATGACTCTAGGGTCCTCTCCGTAGGTTTCAACATATATCAGTTGCACCTGCGGGTTCGCACCCCATCTTTCCTGAATTTTAGCCAACAATGCGGGACATTCCTCGATAACATGTTCAAATGATTTGTAGTAATTGCACATGGTACAAGGGTTCTGACAGTCCCTTGGAAATTTTCCTGGTTGTGTGCAGTTATAACAAATGATTTGGCCTCTACCTCAACCCATATGTCCTCCTCGTCCTCTTCCTCTGAATCCACCGTGAGTGTTGAAGTTTCCTCTTCCTAGGGAATTATACTGCGCAGTGTTTCCTTCTTGCTACACTTCCCCTTGAATTTTGTATATATCCCTGGACCTTTCATGCATGAGGTTGTAAGCCCTACAATCCCTATCATCATGTCCTACCGACTTACAGAACGTGCAATACATATTTGTGGGTGTCTGGACATACTTTTTCTTGTAATAACATTCACCAGGACGATGTCTATTTCTACATACTTTGCACCAAGGTAAGGTAACTTTCTTTAAAGGAATTAGCACTCCAAATGAAAAATACTCGTGAAATAGGGGACAATGCTCCATGTCACAGCCTTCTGATTTGCATCTAATGCACTAGATATCTTCTCTTTTACATTTTCCTTTGTCTTTCTTCATATCTTCGACTTGCATAGATAAGCTAGTTAGTTGACTCAAGATTTGACTCATACCTGAGCTGGATTCTGCCATCAGAGTTGATTCTAGTTTCATGGTGATCTCCAATGCCCCAGCCTGCAAAGAAATCTTCTATTGCATCAGAGGGACTTTGATGTGTGGTAAGAGGGCATCAATGAACCATTCCTTGTTCTGCTCATCTGGGATCTGAAAACTTAAATGGCCTGTTAAGATCTTAAACCTCTGATCAAACTCCCAAATAGGTTTAGCTACTTTCTTTTTGATTTATTTCAGTTCTGTAATGCATTGTGACTCTAACTTGGGTTTCTTGAATTTTGCAATCAATGCAGTCTTGACCTCATTCAATGGTTTTGGCTGGACAACTCCTTGGAAAAACTTCATGTACCAGCTCAGTGCACGATCTCTCAGGGTAGTACTAAACTGAGCTCGTTTAACAAATTCATTGGTAACATTCTTAATACTCCACACAACTTCACATAGAAACCAATGCGGATCAGGATCTTCAGATCCATCTCCTCTAAAGGTGGGTAACCTCATCTCATCTGCCATAGATATTCCTAGGTTACCTGACTGAGTGTGTGTTGGACTACTAGTGACAGAGCTTTGAGTGCTCTGGTGACTCTAGTTACTCTGATTACTTAATGCTACTAAAACAACAGGAGGAATAATAATACTTACTTCAATGATCTGTGCAGTTCCTGAAGTCTTTGATTCTTCTCGGTGAGGTTCTTCAATATTTTCTTCTCTTGGTCCAATGAACCCTAAATGTCCCTCATTCAGTATCTCTTCCTCTTCTCTACTGTAAAACCATTCTTCCTGTAGAAGAGGTTTGTGATCTTGCTCATACAAGTTCGCCAAAGGAACTTCTCTGAAGGTCCTCCACTRTGCGTATGTCCAACCTCTGTGTTGTTGTCACTGTCTGAATTCTTGAACATTAGCTTTTCAATCTGATCCACTACTGTATCTTCAAGATGTTCTTCTCATGTAATAGCATCTTGATCTTCAACCTCAGAAAATGCAAATTCTTTCCTCTAGGTCCCTTGAAGAAGTATCTCTCTGCGTGACTATATGACTCTACTCTGTCAATAGAAAACTCGGTGATATACCCTCCAATAGTACTATCGAACCAATGGTCTACTGCTCTTGACACAGTGTTATCAACTCTCTTGACCTTCTTTATCAACGCCGACGTCCAAACCACAGGTGGTCTAGATCTGATCTGAAACTGGGTATCTGCTAACCTGACTAACCACTCGTATAGCTCCCAATGAATTCCTCCAAAGAAAATCTCATGTATATCAGTAAAGATATACTTTCCCAACCAGTCCTCAGTGCTAATCTTAGGGTTCTTGTTCTGGGCTTCTGCGAAGTCCTTTTCTTGTTCTTCTATCCACTTATGAATCTTTGTCTTCGATGGAAACCACCTTTACATTCCCTCAAGAAGATCCCAGTCCCGACAATAGAACCATTTGTTGGCACAGGGGCAGACCCAGGGTTCATCTCCGAGAGCGCACCAACAAGCCCTAACTACTGGCCCTTTCGACAACACCTGCGAGGCATATGCAGTCTCACCCGAAGTAGCTATAGGGGGTTGCAGGACATAGGTGTCTACAACCAGAGGAAATACAAGTGGATCCAATACAAGAATGACACAACATCTAGATATCAATTACCCGCTTAGATATACTTCACACATTTATCTATCAGATCTAGCACAATAATGTAACAACAATATATCAAAGAAAAAAAGAACAGAATGTCAATCACACACAACAACAAGATGTACGTGGTTCACCCCTTACCTAGGGCTATGTCCACATAACTGTGCATTATAATATATTAGGTGAAAGCATACAGTTCTATATGCGCTCTTAGCTAGCAGATGTTATATCTTTCTCTATTCTCTCTTTCTCCCTTCCTTGTGCACCTAGCTGCAGGGTTGATCTTCACACCCAACTGAAGATCTTACAACATAGACTTCTCTCACTGCTCAATTCTTCTTTCTCTCACAACAATAATAACTCATAACAACAATGAACCCCTCCTAGGTCCTCTTGACCTTTATTTATACATTACAATGACTCACCAACAACCTTAGGCCAAAATCTAGGTGTCAAAACCCTAGATACAAAAACCCTAGGTGTCTAAAACTCTAGGCCAACTTGACCCACGTTTTCAGGGCTTCTCCAACCTGTCTTTCCTTCTTTCTCGTGTGGTGATCCAAAGCATCCAACGGTGGATTTTTCCACTTGCTGACTTGTCCACGATTCGTCTTCCTTCTTGATTTGTTGTCCTCGATCTCCTCATCCAACATCTTTCTTTCTCTTACTTTGCTCTGTATTTCATGCTCTTCTACTCACTTCGACCCAATATCAGTCATTGTGTCTTCCGCATAGTTCACATTTCGTCTTTTCTGCCTTAATCTTTGTTTAATTCCATAACCAAGGGCCAACACTCTTGTTTTTAAAGCTAAGGAAGGTTTGCAGGTATGTGATCATATACACCATGTCTATTACATAGTTATAAATCATATTTGGATGATGAAATTGATGAGGGCTTTTGGTTGAGGTACATGTTGGGTACATGGTTGAGACAAGTAGTTTATGAGTTGGAACATACATGAGGTGTATAATTGATGATGTTGGTACATATTGATGAGTCATAGTTGATGAGTAGTTGATGGATGATTGGTACATATTTTGTGCATGGTTGATGCACTCATTGATGGTACAGGTTGGTGCATGGTTGATGCACTTTTTTATGGTACATGCTGATTATAGGTTGTTTGGTACATGTTGGTGCATGGTTGATGCACTTTTTTATGGTATAGGTTGGTGCATGGTTGATGCACTTGTTTATGGTACATGTTGATGCATGGTTTAGGTTATTGGTACAGGTTGTTTGGTGCTGGTTGATTGTTACAAGTTTACATCAATATATCTCACAGTGATAATGTGACAATGGTTCCATCATTATAATTATACGTCAGGGTGGTTGGACGTGGAAAGGACAACTGGTTGTAGCCACCTTCCAGTTGTAGTCGAAGAACATAGGGGGCTGTAGCCTCCTTTTGGTTGTAGCCATAGAATTGGGGAGTTGGAGCTTCCCTCAGGTTGTAGCCAGAGAAACTAGGAGGTTGGAGCCTCCTTCGAGTTGTAGTTGGAAAACAAAGGAAGTTTGTGCTTCTAATGAATGTAATTCTTAAAGACATATAAGAAAAATTATTCCGTGGTTTTCTCCCTTTTTGGGTTTACACGTAAAACACTGGTATACTATGTATGTGTGTGATTGCTAATCTTTTCATTGTTTATTTACTCTGCAACTATTGGATGATAATGCTACATTGATATAACACTTCCATTTTATGGTGAAAAAGGATTAAATTTCTCTATTAATGATTGACCACCCCTCTAAGTAATACAACAAATAGCATAGAATATGTGAACCACTGCTTTGAACAATTGTTCCTTGAAGGGATATATATTTAACATACCATTTCCTATACACCTCAACAGAATGATGTCACAAAGAGGAAAAATAGGTCCATGAAAGAGATGGTTGGCTACATGATCCACACACACTCCCTTGCACTTGAGTATTGGGCATAACCTATCAACTAAAATTCTCACATTTAGAGCATAGTTTCGCATAAGGCATTGAAGGATATCACTCCCTTTGAAGCTTGGTGTGGTGGGAAACCTATTGTGCAACACTTCAGAGTTTTTCGCTCTCTAGCTTGGGTACACATTCCTTAGGAGAAGTGCAGGTTCTTATAATTTCAGAGTTGGCCGTGCATATTTGTTGGTTACCCGATAGTGTCAAAGGATATCGACTCTTGGATCCTGAGACACATGAGATCTTCATTGAGAATAGTGTGCAATTTGAGGAAAGATATTGTAGATCATCCTCTCATCTTCCTTCCTCCACAACTGATTCAGATAGCGACTCAGAGGATTTTCCTCCAGCTAAATCTACTCACAAAATTGATCACGAGGTTTCATCCTCCTCTTCACAGAGTTTAGATTCTTAGGACGATGATTCTCATCCTCCATTCCCTACAATGCCTCGCTGGGCTCATCAGACACTTGTGTCTACAAACACTCTTGTCGGAGATCCTTTCGATACTCGGAGGAATCATTCACAACATTAGGATATTCTKCATTTCTACATCGCCACAAGTTCAGGTCGACAGTCCTTTCATGAAGCATTAGGTATTGATGAGTGGGATTCAACAATGGAGGAAAGGTACAAATTGTTGATTTAGAACGAAACTTTGGATCTAGATCCACTTCCCACGAGAAGAAAATTGGTTCAGTGTGAGTGGATCTATCCAAACAAATTTGAAGCACATTTATCAATTGGCAAGTTCAAAGAATGTCTTGTGGCTCAAGGTTTTTCTTAGGTTCTTGGTGTTGACTACACTGAGACCTTTTCCCCCATTGCCAAAACAAACTCCATTTGCCTGATAGTTTCTATTGTTACATCTCAAGGTTAGGTTGTACATTAGATAGATGTGAATAGTGCATTTCTTCATTGAGATCTACATGAGGAAATTTGCATGGAGAAACAATAGGTATTTGTTCAAGATTCTTCAYTGGTTTGCAGATTGTGGAAGTCTCTCTATGGTCTCAAACATGCCCCATGGGCTTGGTATGCCAAGATTGACTCCTTTATTCTCTCACTTGGGCTCTCTAGATGCAATTTAGTTCTAAATGTCTACATCATGAGATGAGACTCATCTATTCTTGGCTCTCTATGTTGATGATTTGATTTTCTCTAGGAGCACCTCATCCATCATTTCAAGCGTCAAAACTGCTTTGCATTACATGTTTTCCACGACTCACTTGGGTCTCTTGCACTATTTTCTCAGGGTTGATATCACTCAATCCTCTTTTGAGATCTATCTTATGCATCCCAAGTATAATCTTGATCTTCAGGCTTGTTTTCACATGGATAATTGTAATCTTTCATCGAATCCATTTCTGTTTGGAGTCAAATATTGAGGCAAAGTGTTCCACACCATTAGTTGATGCCACTTTGTATCGTCAACTTGTTGGAAGCATCATGTAATTGACTCATACTCACCTTGACATTTCATTTGAAGTTGGAATTTTTTTTTGATTCATGACGAATCCACACGAGCTTCACTGGAAGGCTTCCAAATGCATTCTACATTACATACATGTCACTCACATGTATGAGATTCAGTATGCAGTGGGAACAAGTTCATATTTGATTGGGTACACATGTTCTAATTGGGTTGGTGATATTGATGATAACAAGTATACATTTGGCTACAATTTGCACCTTAGTATTGGTCCTATTTGTTGGTAGAGAAAGAAGCAACATGCCATTTCTCTTTCTTTGATTGAGGCTGAGTATCGAGGGGTTGTTAATGCCACCATTGAGGATATTTGGGTCTATAATATCCTCACTAAACTTGGCATCATTTTTTACAAGCCATTATTCATATAATATGACAACCAGAGCATCATATATATCTTGAAGAACCCAATTCATCATTAGTAGACCAAACACATCAAGATCCACATGCATTGTCTTAGGGAGCTAATTCAAGATCATGTCATCAATTTGTGCTATTTTCCTGCAATAGAGCAGGTTGCAGACATCTTCACCAAATCATTCACCAAGAGAAAGTATTTCCATCTTCGGTCTCTCTTGGGGGTGTAAAGCATTTCTTCTGGGAGGGTAACTTAGCCCTTCTTACTTTATCCTCACATGGGGGGTAAGTTTTTTCCCACTAGGTTTTCTCCTTCCTTTTTTTTTGAGGGCTTATTTTGTACATGGGTACTTCATTAGGCCTTATAACTCGGACCCATATTTGCATATTTGTTTACATTTATGCCTAAGTTACACTTAAGAGGGGGTCTTTGTGTGAATATGTTTCTTTAGCTATCTAGTTCCTTCTTAGCTAGTTCTTCGCTTTAGCTCTCTTCACACTAGGTTAAATTTACTTAGGGACATTTTCACTTTAACCCATATTGGTTGTGTTTTTAGTCTATTGGGTGGTAAATCCTATATATACTCATCATTCTCTTTTATACAAGCATCTCATTTTCATTGTATGATTTGCATTCTCTTGAGTATAATACAATTTATTCTTTCTCTTTTCTAATTTATAGCTTTGCTTTCCTTCTTCATTTTCATTCTTGGGTGGCTTTTCAACCAAATTTTACATGCACCTTGTCACATCATCAATGTCATGTAAAAAATATGCCACCTCAGTTGCCACATGTCACCCAGTTAGTAGTTACATGCCATCACTTTTCCAAGTCAATGCCACATCAATAGTATGGTTAAACTACCACTGTCACTTTGGTTGACCCCCCTTCACTGTCAATTTAGAATTTGACAACGATTTACAAACGTTCTCACTTTTGTCATCTAAAGTCCATTTGGAGTTCAATTTTTTTTTTTTTTTTTTTAAATAATGTTTCATGCTCTATGCATTAGTGTGTTCCATTGCTGCAATTTTTTCTATTTTTGGCTTGTTGTAGTGCATTTGTTTAATAAAAATTGCCATCTAATCCCCATTTTTCAAACTTCCAAGAGGTATAGCTTCTGCATATGAGCACCATTTTGGATGCAATTTTTTTAGTGTTTTATTTCAAGTCCTTTCTATTTGAGTAGCCAATTTATGTTTTATCAATACCTTTCTATTAGAGTAATCAATTTAGGGGCGGGGATGTTGATTTTGTCCAGTATGCTTCTTCAAACTAAATAACCTTTATACCAGTGAAAACCACATTAATCTTGGATAACAATTTCCAAAGACTAGGATGATGGTTGAGGAAACCACCTTTTTCCCTTCACAATTCATATATTTGAGATACATGTTAAGAAAGTTTTGGATTGTGGAGGCCTACCTCCATATTAAAGACATGAATGTTCAACCTCCATAATCACCTTGGACCACTGATCATCCACCTATCTATCACTAATGTTGGATTTTGTTGGAAATTTGAAATTCTTGAAAGGGGCCTCAATTCCAAAATCGAAGCCAATTCACACATCTATCCAATCATTAAAAAGGGGAAAAATACATTTGAAATATTTGAAAAAGGGTCGCGATTGAAAATTGGGGATGATTCATAAATTAGGCTAATTGTTGAAAAGTGATAAGAGAAAGAGGTCCTATAAGGTGATTGGGCTCGATTCCAAAATTTTAAGAAAGTTTGAAAGCAATAGGAGAGATATGCTTGATCGAGAGACCCGGCCCAATTCCAAAATTGGGAATAAAGTTCAAAAGAAATAGGGGAAAGAATCATGATCAGACAATCAGGCCCAAATTCAAAATTGGGAAGAAAGCTCGAAAGAATCAAAGGCCCGATTTTGGAAGTGAGAAGAAAATATCGAATGGGATAGGGAAGAGAGCCCAGATCAAAATATTGGTCCCAATTCCACATTTGGGTAATAAATGGTTCGAAAGAAAAAAGGTCCCCAATTTCGAAATAATGAAGAAATAGAGTTTGAATGAGGAAAATAGGGTCTGTTTAAAAAATCAAGCATGATTCAAAGATCAACTATAAAATTTTAAAAACAAGTAAAATGATGCTCGATTTGAAAATCATAGTAAAAAGTTATAACAAAATGGGTTTTTCAATAAAGGAAAAGCTTCCAAACAAATGGAAAGCCTCAAATAGATAGAGATATTGGATAAGTTTGAAAACCATTGAGTATTGGAAATTTCAAAGTTAACTCTTGAATTTGAATGCAATTTTCCATGAAAACCAGAAGACGAACCAAAATCTCAAGGCAATGGAACAAGGAGGGGTTCCCAAGTTTTATGAACTTAGGGAATTTTTTGAGGGCTCGACAAAGTGAAAACTTAGACTCCTTTTGTGGGATGGCTCCTCCGTACAAGGTGCCAAGAATCAAGATCTATATTGGGCCAAATAGGTGTATTCTATGCAAGAAATATGTCAAATCTCTAGACCATCTTTTTGTCTTCTACTCTTTCTCAAAAACTGTCTAGCAAGAGTTTCTTCTTGTTGTCAATAAATTTTTCAATTGGGACGATAAATCTTTAGTAGAATGTTTACAGTCTTAGATGATAGACCTTTATTCCAAGGACCATTCATCTCTACCTTGCTATGTGCTATGGGGTTTATGGTTTTCACAAAACAAAATGATATTCCAAGGAAAAAGTCTATCCATCAGTGATCTAGATTGGATCATTATATTATTTGTCATCTATCTGTATGCTTTCATAGTGGAAAAAATTGGAGGAATAAGCTTGCAGGGTCATTTTTATGGCATGTCTTAGTTTGGAAAATTGGGGTTTGAAACCTTCCAGAGCCATTTTGAGGCATAAAACGACATGTTTTGGGGTCAAAACATTATTTGCTTTAACTTAGACTCCTTGATGCTATGTACACTCAAATACCTTTCCAATGGTGCAAAAAGTGCGTCAATTGGAGCTCATATGAAAATTTATGCCTCTCGCAAGTTGACCTATTGTGCTAAACACCATGGTATGAGAGGATGCCACATCAGCCCTCGTTATTCACGCATATGGGGCTATCCATGTGTGGAATTTCAAGAATATTCTAGAAGGTCCAAAACCTTATCACAATTGAGGGTTGAGAAAGTCAAAACCCTACCCCTAGATGGCTATCAAGCTATGTTAAATACCCGACCTCTAGGAGGAGAAGGGATTCCATTCTTTTGCATTGTATCTTGTTCCATAGCTAAGAAAAACCTTTGAGAGTGGTATTTTGTGAGCATAATAGAGGAGGAGGAGGGTTTTGTAGCATTCATTCAGGCCATAGTGCCAAAAGGTAACTCCATAGTGAGTTCACATTCCTTTATATGTGCATTTTATAACTAAAGCAAATAGATCAAAGCATAGGCCTCACCTTCTAGCTCGATTATCTCTCATATTGGGTTTCTTAGGTCAAATATTGTGTTCATTTGTGTGGATGGTGTGTATTTTTGCATTTTCTTTCATATTTTTATTTAGGCTATTTCTTAAATTCAAGCCATAATTTAGAGATAATAAATCTGGGATATAAGGAAATAAACCACATAAATCTAAGATTTCAGAATATTATAAGATTTTTTTATGATGAAGTGTTCCAGTGGAATATCCACGATAGTTTATAGACAATATTGGTATTAGAGCATGTTTCTTTGGGGTATCTAAGGGAAGTTGTAGGTATCCAGGAATCAGTTTAAGAAGAAAGTCGCAGAACCCTAGCCATGGTCGATCAGTCTATGAATAAAAACCCTCAAGATCCAACAGAGGAGATATTTTTGAGGTTGGAAGAGAAAGTCACCAACATATATTGCAATATGTCCCTCCTCATGGAGGATATAACAAGCAAGATCAGACCATTCAAAGATGCTAGAGGCTCTAACTCTAAGATCAGATCAGAAGGTAAATCGAGAGGTAATGAAGACCCAAAAAAGGAGTCGAGGAAAGAGCCCGAAAAAGAGAAGCCTAGTTTGAGTGTCATTAACCTTTCATGGTCCCTATTCAAGATGGAAGTGAAAGTGGACATAAATCCATACCAAGGTGAGATTGATGCATTAAAACTAAATCATTGGTTGCAACAACTAGAAGTTTAGTTCAGTGTTCAACATATACATGAGGAGAAAAATATATCATTTGCCAGACTGAAGTTAGAGGGCATGCTTTAATTTGGTGGGAAAGTCACACTGAGACACTTAGGTTGGAGGGTGATCCGCCAATAACTAAGTGGGAATATTTCATAACCCTCATTAAGTCCCATTTCTATCCTATTGGGTATGTAGAGGATCAATGGATCCGTTGGAATTATATTAGGAAAAGGCAAGGGCAGAGTATGCAGGAGTAGACCATCGAGTTTAGAAAGATGGCCATCATGTTGGGTATTTCTCCCAAGATCCTAGATGTACTATTCGAGTATTTGGGGGGGTATACATAGTCATTTGTGAAATAAAGTGATGATTTTCAAGCCAAGGACAATGGATGAGGCATGTGTACAAGCACATTATCTAGAAAACATAGGCCACAAGAAAGGGCAGCCAAGCAGTTCCAAGTATAAAGAGAACCGAGAAGTTTCCAAGGAGAGGAGGAAGAAGTG
>JASDQU010503181.1:10618-22120 GCA_032191745.1 Picea mariana
ACCATCGAGAAAAAGGTCAGTTGGTTCTTCCCTTGTGTGCATGTGAAAAAGGGGTTTCAGATTCGGGTAGAAGGTTAAAAGTAGCTTATGAAGGGTCATGATCTGCATGCAAGTTTAAAACCCTAGCTTGCTAGTCCGTAGGGTAGAATACCCCACAACAATGTGATTAGGCACGTCAAAGAGTGTACGACATGTCAGGCAAACAAGGATGAGCACACGCACCCAATAGGACTTTTGCAACCCTTGCCCATTCCAGAGCACAAATGGGAAAGCATATCCATGGATTTCATCACTGGGCTACCAAAGAAGCAAGGGAAGGACTGCATATTTGTAGTGGTGGACAGGTTAACAAAGTTTGCACACTTCTTTGCCATAGCTATTGACTTTAGTGTAGCACAGGTGCCGAAGTATTTTTCAGAGAGATTTTCAGGTTGCACGGCCTACCCAAGACCATTGTCAGCGATACAGATAGCAGGTTTATGAGTACTTTCTGGCAGGAGTTATTCAGGTTGGTTGGTACGGCCTTGACCCCTAGCACCAGCTATCACCCTCAGATAGATGGACAGACAGAGATAGTCAACAAGTGGGTGGAGGGCTATCTCAGAAACTATGTGGTAGGGAAATAGAAAGCATGGGTCAGATGGTTGCATTTGGGAGAATATTGCTACAACACCACCCAACATATGTCCATTGGCATGTCACCATTCAGAGATTTGTATAGCTATGATCCCTTATCATTTGTAGAGATTGCATTCGGCGACAGCAGGGCACCAATGGTATAGGATTGGATACAATAGAGCCAAGACATTCTCAGGGAATTGAAGGATCATCTATAGAGGGCACAAAACTAGCAGAAGGTCCAAGCAGACAAGTATAGAGTTGACTAGACTTTTGAGGTTGGCGATTTAGTCTATTTGAGGTTGCAACCATACAGGCATGCTTCCATTAAAAGAAGCGAAGCGGAGAAACTGCAGCCACGTTTCTTTGGACCCTATAGAGTTAGCAGGAGGATAGGGGTCGTAGCTTACGAGCTGGAGCTTCCACAGGGCAAAAAAATTCACAACGTTTTCCATGTATCGTGCCTTAAGAAATCCCTCAGTCAACACATCAGGCCTATTGAGGTATTACCCCCCATGGATGAGGAGGGACAACTTGTTTTGATTCCAAAGAAGGTGCTAGAAGTCCGAGAGAAGAGGCTCAGAAACCGAAGCATCAAGGAGTACCTAATCAGGTGGAAGGATTTACCCATTGAGGATGCCACTTGGGAGCAGGAGCACGTGGTAAGAGAAGCAGGTTTGGAATTGCTTAAGGACAAGCAATTTCAAGCAGGGGAGATTGTAATGTCCGCCACCTCTTAGAGAGGTGATGAGGAGACTCAATGGCCTGGGCACCCCCATTAGGTCATAGTCTCACACTGAGGGGGGAAGTCAATGAGGCTAAAGTTATATTTTTGAGTTGACTTAAGAAAGGAAAGAGATAAAGAAGTAAAAGATAACTCAACAGAAGAATAGACGATTAACCTAAATCAATAGAGAATTAGAAGAAAAAGTATAAGTAAGAGGCTAGGGCACACCTATTAGTCATTCTGATTTTGGTATATTGTTGATTATTTCTCTTGAGCATTCAGTTTGGGGGTTTTACTGTACAAACCCTTATGAGCAACTCAGTGGTGAAATATCCACTCACCTTGTTCCATAGCTTGGTCTCGGGGATGAAATATTCCTCCACACCATTCTACTCTCAACATATCTCCTTCTAGAGCTTCAACAGATAGTAGGGTCGTACCATTGGGGATTTTCCAGCAAGGGCGCACCACACCATTGAGGAGGGTTCAATCTAGCCAATCAAGAGGAGCGTTGGGCATTTCATCAGTTGGGTTTTATTGGCAGATGCTCCATCATCATTTTGAGGGTTTTCTTGAGGAGTTATCACCACTCAATCTTCAGCATCATCTTGGGACGATTTGGAGGATAGGAGGACGCCCCACTTTATTGTATTTATCAGATCTAGAGAGATCTGCTTGAGATTTGAGTCTGAAACTTCTCCCACCGGATTCTCATAGCCCGATCTATATTCTTGGAGAGTTTCACATCATTTGGAGGTGTATTTCTTCAGGGACGAGTTGCCTAGGGTTTCAACTATTCAGGAGGGAGCAACTCCCTTAGAAGATTCAGCAGTTGGAGAGGTTGGCCTTGGACGTTGGGCTTGAAACTTTAGGAGAAGGTTCCCATTGCCTTGATCTATTATCTGACCAAGTTTGGGCTCATTTGGAGCATTCTTCCATCAGGGCCAAATTATT
The DNA here is from genome assembly GCA_032191745.1 of Picea mariana. Classification (NCBI taxonomy): domain Eukaryota; kingdom Viridiplantae; phylum Streptophyta; class Pinopsida; order Pinales; family Pinaceae; genus Picea; species Picea mariana. Next base: position 12,918 of record JASDQU010503181.1, read on the forward strand.
GAGGGCTTCAGTCTTCACTTGGAGTGTGGCACTCTTCAGCTGGAGGGTTTGGCATTCAGATCTGCTTGGTACTGGTCTTCATTACTTAGCCATCTTTTTGAGGCTTCTTTTGTATTGGCGGGAGCATTTTGTAGCAGCTCGTATCTATTGTTTATACGACCATCTGAGGTTTATGCCAGATCGGCCATGTTTTGTATTGATCCTGCATTGCTCATAATAAAAAGGTCAGATCTTTGCTTGTGCTTCTATATCTTGAATGTATTGTGATCTTCATGTGTTGGATGAATCTTGTATGCACTTAATAACTCAATAAACACCCACACATCAACAAATCAATGGTAGTTAATGAATCCAAGTAAAAAATTTTGGCTTGGGATCATTACAGTCCGGGTAAGGGTCATCCTGCTGGGCAAGCTCCTTGCATTCGAGCCAGAGGGGTGAGATTTGGGACTACCTGGAATCGTGGAGAACGATATGCTACGTGGAGTCAACCCCTGCATTAGTCAGTCTATCTGCAATTTTGTTTGCACTTCACCGAATGTGTGAGGGGGTTAGAGTTAGAGAGGGTCTAAGAAGTGTCTGGAAGCTATATAGGGGGCCAAGGAGGCTCCAACTGTTGGTGATTTTCCCTGGATCTCTTCCATTTAGGATTTTTGTTTCCAAGTCTATTATGATTTTGGAATATCCTTGAATGATCAGATAGGTAAGGTTTTGATCCAGAGCCATTTTCACTCCTCTGATAAGACCCCAAATTTCTGCTGAATTATTGGTGTCGCATCCTAGATTTTCTGCAAAGAGGCTATGAATTTGGCCCAAGATGTTTCTTATGATCGCTCCATAGTCTGAGTGTCCTGGATTGACTTTTGAAGCACCATTAAAGTTGACTTTATGGAAGCCTAGCGGGGGGGGAAGCCACTTAGAGGGACTGAGGGATTTTGAATTGAGGGGGGGCTGCTGAGGAGGGGTGGAGTGTGAAAACGAGAAGCCCCAAGATTTGAGGAGCGAGAGCTCACCTAGATCAGTGGGGAAGTCTTCTTGGGTTCACAATTGTAGCTGAAGAGTTTCCTGGAGATGTAGGAGGATTGTATTCTAGAGGAGGGTGGGAGGAGAGGGGCGGGAATGAAAGATTCTTCTGTTCCTCTCTTTCCATAGTTGCCAAACTATGAAGCCTGGTAAGAGTTGCCAGGTTTTGTTCAGGATAGGACTTTTGAAGGAACCAGAACCCCAATCCTTGATTGCGCTTATGATGTTGTTTTTAACTCATTTGGTTCTTCTCATGAGCTAAGTGGCTTCGTTCCAAATGTCCTCACTGAGTGGACAGTTGTTTAGGAGGTGCTCCATGGTTTCTTCCTAGATATGGCAGAGATGGAAAATTGATGGGCCAGTGAAATCTCGTCTTTGAAGATTGTCCTAGGTTAAGATCTTGTTTTGAAGTAGAAGCCAGAGGGATGTAGATATTTTGGGCCAGAGTTTTGATTTCCATATTGTTGTCTAGATGCTATCTTTTTGAAGATTTTGGAATTTCTCCTGTAAAGTGTATCCCTCTTTGAGAGTGAAGCTTCCTTGAGGTGTGTATCCCCATCTGAGAATGTCTTGGTCTGTGATTTTCTGGATTCACCTTTGGGATGTTGCTTGTTTCCAGTGCTGTAGGTCATAGTCCATTGCCACTTGGAGTTCCTGATGGGTTGATTTCCAACTTTTCCAGAGAGAGTTGTTGGGGGTATCTATCCACAAATATTCGACTTTGAGAGTGGCAAGATATTGAATATGATTTTCATAGGATTGTAGATTTTATTCCAATTGATGGGGTGGCATTTCCTACCAGGAATCCGTCCAGAATAGGGAATTTTGGCCATTGAGAACTTCCCAGAAAGCTTGTTCCTGTATGAGTGGTCGATTTTTCCAGGCGACATTCCAGATGTTGGAGCCTTGAATTTCCTCATGCATTCTTATAATATGGTTTTGATGCGTATTTGGGGCATATTTTCATTTCCATAGTTTTTCCCAAATCTCTGCTGGAGTTTTGACCCATCTCCACCAAATTCTTTCTCCCATGGTGCTATTTAATTTTCCAGGGTCCTGGAGATCCAGACCACCTGAAGATTTGGGCTTGCATACTTTTTCCTAGCTAAATAGGGCCCATTTTTTGTCCGGGTTATGTCCATTCCATATAAAGTTTCTTTGCAGATTCCTTATTTTCTTTATGATAGATTGGGGGGCAACTTGGGCTGAGAAGAGGTAAGCAGGGATGGCTTGAAGGAATGACTTTAAGAGAACTATTATGGCTGGAAGGTTGAGGGAACAAAAGGTCCAATTACTAAGACGGTTGGAAATGGAGAGTAGGAGAGAGTCCCAAGAGATGTTTTTGGCTGCTGAGTCAGAAAGAGGGAGTCCTAGGTAGCGAGAGGGTAGAGTGCAAACATGGGTATTCAAAAGTTGAGAAAGGTGTTGTTGGATTGCTTCAGGAGTATAAAAAAAGAAGAGTTGTGACTTGGCCATATTAAAGGTGGTGTCGAAGGCTTCGCTAAAATCAGAGAGGATGGAATTAGTTTATTTTCTTCTTGTGCAGTGGGGGTGTTCATTAGCAGTGTGTCATCGAAAAATTGGCTATGGGAGGCTGCCGGTTGTAACCCATGAAGAGGGAGGCCTTAGAGGGATCCATTTTGAATTGAAGCCTTGATATAGCGTCCTAGGCCCTCAACCATTATGACAAAAAGGAAAGGGGAGAGAGGGTCGCCTTGCCTTATTCCTCTTGTTGGGGAGAAGGGTTGAGAGAGGACTCCATTGAAGAGGATTGAAAAAAAGGTTGAGGAAATAAGGTTCATTATCTAAGAGATCCAATCCTTATTGAAACCGAAAGACGATAGAAGAGCTTTCATGTACTGCCAGCTTAATTTGTCAAAAGATTTTGAAAGTTCAAGTTTTAGAAGCATACCTAGAGTACAAGTACTTTTGAGCGAGTGAATGATTTCATGGACAAGTATGACGCTATCCATGATTTTCCTTCCTTCGACGTATCCTGATTTCTCCTTGGAAATGATTAAGGGGAGTATTGGCTTGAGTCTTAGAGCTATGACCTTGGAGATGATTTTGTAGATCACATTGCAGAGTGTTATGGGTCTGAAATTATTCGGGTTTGTTACTCTTTCTTCTTTGGGTATTAGGGTGAGGAAAGTGGCATTTAGTGTTGGAAGAACTTTGTCTGAGCTGCGTGATTCCTCCACCAGCTACCACACTTCATCCCTTAGCATTGGCCAACAGGAGTGGAAGAAGTCTGTGGTGAATCCATCTTGGCCTGGAGCCTTGCCTATGGGTAAATCCTGAATAACATGATCCACTTTTGCTTGCGTTATTGGTGTCATGAGAGCCTCATTTTGTTCCTGGGTGATAATAGTTGGGATATTTTGGGTCACCCGCTCAATTGTTGAGGTACAGTCCACCTTTGGTTCTGAGAGGAGATCCTTGTAGAAGTCTGACAACTCTTGTGATATTTCATGATGAGTTAATAAGGTGTTTCCTTGTGGGTCTTCTAGCTTCGTAATGAAATTGATGAGGCGTATGTGGATCATGGACCGGTGGAAGAATTTGGTGTTTTTCTCTCCCTCGTTGAGCCATTGAACTCAAGATTTATGTCTCCACAAGATTTCTTCTTGCTTTTTTCTTTCTTCCAGTTGCCTTTTGATTTCATTCTCCTCCTGCTGTTGAGTGATTGTGTGTCCTGAGTGAATGATTTTCCCCTGAAGGCCCTCTAGTTTTTGTTCTAGTAGTTTCCTTTCCTCGAAGATGTTCCCAAAGACTTCTTTGTTCCATTTACACACTTGTTGTTTAAAGTATTTGAGATTTTTTTGGAAGAAATACATTTTTGTGCCCCTCTGTATTTTCGTTGTGCTCCACCAGTGACAGGCTAGCTCCTGGAAGTTTGGATGGGAGAGCCAAAAGTTTTCAAATCTGAATGGTTTTAACTTGGGGGTGGTGATAGTGTCAACCCATAGCTGAACAGGCCAATGGTCTAAGCCTGCCTTCGAGAGGATGTTGGAATCTACTACGGGGCCTTCCAAAAGGAGAATTTCCGAAATGAGAAAGCGATCTATCATGCAGGCTATTTGTTGGTGACCTGATCTTTTCTTGGTCTAGGTGTAGGTACCATTGCCAGTCTCTATGTCTACCATTCTGAGGTTCTCTATGAGTTCCTGGAATTTTACGCTATCCTACTCCAGGCGTTCCCCCCACCCTCTTTTCTCCTCTTGCGTGAGAATCATGTTGAAGTCGCCCCCGCTTATCCATTGCTTGTGCCCAGCTAGAGAACCAAGGTAAGCCAGGCTTTGAAGAAAGAGGTCTTTGTCTTGACTGTTTTGCGGTCCATAGGTGTTTGTTATCATTCCCTCCTTGTCCAAACCTATGGCTCTGTAGTGCATTGTGATGGTACTTGGAGTGGAGAAGCCTTGATCAAGGATGACTGTAACATGATTACAAAGTATGGCCAGGCTTCCTGAAGCCCCTTTCGAATCTGTTTGATATGATTCGCAGTTGCACCAACATCTCTTGAGGATATATTCTATAGTTTGCCTTGCACATTTTGTCTCTTGTATCAGGAGTATATCATGGTTTTCCATTTTGATGCAATTTCGGAGAATCCTTTTTTTGGTTCTTCGATTTAGGCCTCTGATATTCCATGTAAGGATCTTCATAGTTAACAGTTTGGTGGGTGGGAGAAGGAGCTCTCTGAGAGCTTGTGAATCTGTTCCAAGTTGATCATATAGTTTCCTGCCCCTTTATTAGATGATGAGTAGATTTTCTTCCCCTTCGCTTGTTTTCTTTTGGGTGTTTTCTTAGATCTTGGTTTGGGTCTGTGTTGATCCCCAACTTGGATGTAGCCCCTGCTGATGAGTCCAAAAATAATTTGTGAACTTTCATAATTTGGTCCTCTGGTAAGGTTTGGAGATCCTTCTTGTTGAGTGCTTCTTCTAACCTGTCTAGGTCAATTTTTGCTAGGTCCTGCTCATCCATTTCCATGATTGTGTCTTCCTCTCTTTCTGGTCCTTTCCCTGAGACTGGGTGAGTCTATGGATCTGCTTGGTTTTCTGGGGTTTGATAATCTTGTGACGATTGATCTTCCTTGTGCTTGATGAGATCTTTCCCCACAGTCTTGTGGGGGTTTTCCACCTCTTCTGCTTCTGGAAGGCGGTTAAGGGCTTCAAATGAATTGTGATTTTGTTTCTTTCTTCCGTTGATGGTTATGGGTTTCTTCTACGCTTGTCTCCTTCGATTTTGAACCTGGGTAAATCCTTCCTTTGGTTTCTCTTCAACTTCCCTCTTGGGGGGGGGGGGCATTGAGAGGGCAGTCTCTAAAAAGGTTCCCATGTTCATGGCATTTTCAACATATGAAAGGGATGTGTTCATAGTCTACGGTTTGGGTCCATTCCTCGTCTTGGTATTCTAGGGTAACTATGCCTGGCAGAGCTTTGGAGATGTTCATATAGACACATATCCGGCATAAGAGGTGTGTTTTCTCTATTTGGTAGCTTAGGAAGATTTGACGTATTTACCCAGGGTGTTGCCTATGCCCAATAAAATTTCCTCTAACCAAGACTCTTGAGGTAGGGAATAGAGGTGAATCTATACTGGTGCATAGGCAAAGTTTTCCTTTTCTGGGCAGAAGCGGTCTGTCCATAAACGTAGGTAAAGGCCAACCGAGTTGTAGAAATACGGTCCCCCTTCAAAGATCTTGTCCTTTTCCTCCAAGTTGTAGAATATTACTATAAATAATCCTTTGGAGCTTAGTTGGAGCTCATAGTCTCCCTTAGGGTTCCACCATGCCTTGATCTAGCGAGCTAGGTCCTTTTCTGAGGGCTAGAGACCTAGGAATTTTCCGATGAGGGCATGGTATTTAATGAATTACATATGCTCCTCTATCCTAGTGGTTTTGATAACATACCTGGGCGCAACCGGGGCTTGGGGGATGCATTTTCTGGGTGCCCAGACCCAAGCTGCTTTTGGATGGGAGGACTCAACATCCATGTTTGATTCTTTGCTTACATCCATTTCTTCTTGCAGATATTGGTCTCATAAGTGAAATGGAAGCTCAAAGGATGGATGGCGTGCTCATGAGTTATTCGGATCATTTGCGACGACGTTACGGTAAGAGGGGGCTTTCACCCCCGCTTATGTTCCCATTCTGCTGTGGCAGTTAGTGCGGGGGAGCATAGGCGATCAACGCATACAAAGATCATGTACAAAGGTCAAAAGTGGTCGAGGTGGGAGGGAAACTGGAGCATGTAAACCCCAAACCTTGCAGAGCCAAATCTCCACCATCTTAAAATGATTAATGTGAGTTTTTATATTGCACAAAGAAAGGAGGTGTGTTTTTTGGATGGTCCATGAGTAGTTAATAGAGAAACACTTTAATATGTTCCATCTCTTTCGTATTTAATTGTATGTGGATGCTAGTCATGTGTTTAATACTAATCAAAGGAGGTTTCAATTGATTAATCATTAATGGATGTCTTTATTACCAATCAAATGAGGTTTCAATTGATTAATTCTTAATGGATATATTGAGGAATAATGGATTAGAAGAAAATTGAAAGTCTTTGTTGCATATTTGGATATTGTTGATTGTAGTTGATAGAGGTCGAAAAATATGGGGTCATATGAGATCGATAGGGCACATTGCACAAAAATAAAAATAAAAAGGTGTTCCCCACACTCAGAGGTGCTAGGTGCTTCTTGTTATATCCGAAAATTGAGTTGCCCCATCTCAAACAAAAAAAAACATTCAACAAGTTTTTAACACATTCAATTTCCCTATAAACATTCAATGGTAATGCCCCAATGCTTTGAACTACTAAAATTTACGACACTTTGAAAGCATAAAACCTCCATAAAACATTCCCATCATTTGATTAGTTCCATATATCAAATAACACTTTCTAGTCTTTGGTTTTTCTTTTTACTCTATTTGGGGTTTGATTGTGCATGAAAAGCGATTAAGATTCGTAGAATTCTTGTAGTATTTGAATAGATCATGTTTATTGTTCAATGTGGCACTTCACTTAAACAATAAGGTGAGAACGAAACCAAGAGGGATGTTAGAGGATAAGGTGCCATGAGAAATGACCTAAACAACGAGGTGATAAACATCAAGAGGGATGTGAGAGGAGAAACTCTCATGGGTGGTTGCCTAAAGAGTGAGGTGAGCAAAGTTGAGAGGGATTTGCGAGGACAATGCCTCGTGGTTTCATTTTTTCATGTACTCTCATCGTGTGGTTTGGTGCCTCTTATATACCTAGTATCCTCAATATTTGTCTCCTCAATATTTTTCTCATTATATTTGTAGTAATTTAAAAGTTTAATATGTGAACTTAAGCTTTGGAGAGTAGAGGTGAAGTTGAATAGTGAAACATGAACATGTTAAATTATTTCATAGGTGTTTTTTTTTATGGAAATCAAAATATTTTTCATATATATTAAAATAATTAAATATCTCAATGTGGTTCACTTCATTTCTTTTCTGAGATTTATAAGAGGACATGAAATCATCTCTTTTTCAACTACCTATGTTGAAATTTTATGAATTCCAACCAAACCAAAGAAAAAGTTCCAACCAAACCATGTTTTTTTTTAAAATTTTCAAGGATTTAATTCTTCTAAAAACTATAGATGAAACTTTAACTAAAGTAAAATTACATTTCACTATGAATTTTTGGTTGAACTAGAAACAATATTCCTACTGAAAATGGGTATCAATGAACAATTAAATATCACATCATTGCTTTCCTCTTTCTCACATTGATAGACATATCTCTATGTGCACATGGTCATTTGTCATCGAGAGCGTTTTATGTGTGCACTTAATGATTGTTTTGTGTGTGCATTTAGTACTTGATATTTGGTGTAGCTTTATTAATCTTTAGATAGAATGGCTTTAAAATAAAATGCATCCAAACAAAATAAGCATCTAATAATTTTATGCGTTTTATTAGTGTAAAATACTTAGTTTTTTAGTTTTTTAATTAGAAATAGCAAACCATAACATTTAGTTGTTTTTATTATTTAACTTAATTAGTTTTAAATGAATTGGATTCTCATTTCTTAATTAGTAATAGCCAATCATACGAACATTGAATTGTTTTTATTTTTGTATGAAAATAAATAAATTAACTTAACTTGTTTTTAATCATTTTCAACCCACCTAATTTTCATGTGGATTCCAATGAATTAATGGTGAGAAAGTTGTGACAACCTTGATTCGAGACTTTGCACTTTCTGTTGCTTCCATCAATAAGTGCTTTATTACTCAATTGTTTTGATATCCAAACAAAATATGGAAATGAATGAACTATCATATGGCTTCGAATTTATGTGTCATCCACGTTATTTGGAATATTCAACGCAAAGATTATTTATATAGCCTGTTTTGCATGGCCACCAAACTATGTGTGTCAATACATCTCACACGTTGTATTACAAATACCAAGTTTGTCTCACTACATGTGCCAAAATACATCCTACACATTGTATTGCAAATACAAGGTGTCAAAATTGTATAAGCCATAGGCAATAGTTGTGTGGTATGTAGAGTGCACTATGTACCTTCACGTTATGTAAGAACACTCGAGAAAACACCTTGAAGAGGGAAAAAAAATCTAAATTTCATTGAAGTGTGGTATGTAGAGCATATTATGTACCTTCATGCTATGTAAGAACACTCGAGAAAACACCTAGAAGAGGAATAAAGTCTAATTTTCATTGAAGTGTGGTATGTAATGTACCTTCACCCTATGTAAGAACACTCGAGAAAACACCTAGAAGAAGAAAAAAAGTACAATCTTCATTGAAGTGTCATTGAAGTGTGGTATATAGAGTACACTATGTACCTTTACCCTGCAAGAACACTCGAGAAAACATCTAGAAGAAGGAGAAACATCTAATTTTCATTGAAGAGTGGTATGCAGAGTGCACTATGTACCTTCACCCTATGTAAGAACACTCGATAAAACAATTAAAAGAGGAAAAAAAGTCTAATTTTTATTGAATAATTGTTGTTTCTAAGTGCACTAATTTGTTTCAATTTGTTAATTCAAATTGTCCATTTGATTAGTGTTATGTTAATAGCATAGAAACTTTGTTTACAAGCATATATATTTATTTTTTTGGTATTGGAAGTTGATACTTTGTTGTCAAACCACAACTATATGAACTAG